>JBBPKS010000150.1:0-12936 GCA_038089355.1 Pulveroboletus ridleyi | reverse complement strand
ACCAAAGGGTCGGGATCCTACTTGTTCGTGAACGAGGCCATTTTCAGCCTGTGAGGGTTGTCAAGCAGAGTCGTGGTGGGGCCGTTTTGTACGATCAGCAACATTTGAAAACCGAGGTTATAAAGTGTCCCGGAGATGGTGTTGTCCTGGTCACATTTGTCCGCGTCGGATCGGGAGCAAAACGTTACCTGCACTCCGAAGCGGGTCAGACCGAAGTGAGTTGGAAAATTAACGTGATACAGCAAGATCTGCTGCAGGTTCATAATTTTTAAAGTGACCTGCACTGCCAGAAACCCAGAGTCACCTCCTGGACAATGGCAACCAGGGCGTGATCGGTAATAAATACACGATGCGGACATCGACAGTCCCGAGCTTGATCGTGAAGGAGCTGTGAACTGAGCTGTATAGGAATCAGTCTATGCACCTGCTGCTAGTAGGCGGTGACCACGTAGATGTGTTCTGATGGATGGCACGCGTATCGAGAGTGGTACAACAGTGCACCTCGTTCTCACTTGCTCAAACACGACATCCGAGAGAAGCACCGCTCCGAGCCATCCTGCACGTACGAAGTTAGACATATGCGTGACCCGAACAAGAAGCACGGTGCTAAAAACGTACCCTCGCAGAGGGAGACAGTCCTCGGGCAACGGTACACCCCGAGCCGAGCCTACCCCGGTTCTCGCACGCAATTGGATGTTGAGATCAACTCAGCTCGAGTGCCCCGTGCTGTGGTCTTCTCGGCCCAGACTCTGATAGGCCCCGCGGTAAAAGAATTTTCGACGCGTTCACGGGTGGACGTACTATACTGGATATCCGAGTGGACTCGATGGCTCGTAAACAACAGTTGTTCGTACGTCCGTTCGCCCGTTCGGAAGACGCTGGTTGCAAGCGAGCAACATGGTGGCGCTGTACAGGCTCCAGGGCGGCCGGAAATGGACCCAAATACTAACCCAGGTTCCCTTGCGTGCAGGTCGGGCGAACTGCCGCTACGACCATCACTGCACTGCCAGGTGATGAGTCTGATTACCTTCGTGGATGTCAATCCCTTGCACTATGACTCGTTTGAGTCAACGGCTATCCCAAGTTATCAGCGCACGCTCGGATTCAAAGGTTGTTGCGATCTTTAACTCAATCTGGTGCTGAGCTGCTTGACAGGGGACGGGCGGGCCTACGGTAGGTCCTATCTAGGCGCGCGAACGTCGCGCATGATCAATGACCGTGCCAAGCAAGGTGTCCACTGCCGTCAGCCCTGCGCTCAGCATGACCCGACTGTGTCGGAAGGAACCCGAGTTGTACTGCCAACGTATCTCATCTGCACGTAACGTGCGGAGAAACAAAGCGGTGGGCGTCGCCTTTCTCCTTTCGTCTGGGGGCAGCGCGCAACGTGCACACCCGCAAAGCTCACATGTGCAAGATAGGACGCGTTCCAAACGCTATCATCGTCACGTACATGAAACGTAATTCACCAGTCAGTACGCTGTAGCAGACGGATAAGGGAGGTAAAACAGTGTGCCTTCCCACAGCGCCAGCCTGCAACGGGGAGAGAACCACACAGGAGACTGTCGCAGACAAGTAAAAGAAAATGCATCCGTCGAACACAAATCACGACCAGAGAATTCCAGCTCGGGCCAGCCGATGATATGGTAAGGCGATAAAGACATGGGAGAACGTGTCAGCGCGCCTGCACTCAGCGCCAGACACCCGCTGCGGGACAAACACGTTGGTGTTTCGAGATGACGTCCTGGCGGGACAGCTTCTTGGAGCACATGGAACAAGTCACTTTGACCTGCAAGTGGCGAGAAACCATGTGTCTTGCGATGCTACCCTGCTGCATCGTTTCTCCACATCCAGCCCACCGGCAACTCGCCGGCTGAATGTCGGGGCCGGTAAACCCATGGCATGCGTGCAAGTGGCGATTCATATGGGATCTGCTAGCCTGTACCCAGGCATTGCAGGCATCGCCATTCTCCGTCCATAGACAACGGTGCGAGGCAGGGGCGTCCAGCGCCTCGTTGAACAGCTCCGGAGTGTAACCCAAACCAGGATTGGGAAGGGAACTCGCGTTGTGGGGTGGGAGAACCGCAGGATGACAATAACCAGGGGCCGACAAAGATTCATCTGCGGAGTTGATCTGTATATCTGTAGCAGACCAAAAAGATCGGGGACCAGGCGTATCGGGAGATAGAGTCGGACCCGCTGTGGAATGGTGAAGAGTAGGTGGAGGAGTACCATACGTGGCATTTGGCGGCATATCGGGTGGAGGGTAAAATAATCCCCACGAGTTAGTTATCTCCACTTGACGTAAGTCAAACATGCCCCAGTCCGGGGGACTGCCGTTTGGAGGCTCCGTTCCCGTGGGGGAGAATGAATGTGATGGATGCGTGAGTTGTGGAGGAGGGTATGACTCGCCATGGCGTGGGGCAGATGACAGGTCGGACGGTTGAAAATGATTGCTGGCATGTCAGAAGGTGAGTCGGGTCAGTCCTATACACAGAATTATCAGTTTCCTCACAATGGGTGAACTGCATCAAAACGTGAGGTCGTAGGTAGGGGTACGTGAGAATGGCTACCGGCGAGCTATCATCAGAACTTTGAACTGAAAACACAGACATCGGTACTGACGTAGCACCCACATGCTCTGCCTCAGCAGTACCTGAGTTGCAGGGCTGGTGCCGAGTTCGATCGTCATATGGACTGGTTTTAAATTCAAGCCTGTGAGCTGGTCCTCTCATCGGAACTTTGTCACTGACCATATTTCCCGAATCATCGCGTAGGGCATGAGGGTAGTATAGTGACAGCCAGAGTCCCCCGTGGTTGGGGGTCAATGTGATGTCAAAGACACATGAAAAAATGTGAGGAGCGAAAAACCGGCGAAGAAGCGCTACGACTCAGGGACATATAAACATGGCTGAGAGACGGCGTTCGGCCAAAGTGACTCGATATCCAGGTACATTGTCCGTCCTTGTCAGGCATGCCGACACACGTGTGCACATACCTATTGGAGGCAGACGGGGATAAGAGCTGGGGAGTGGGAGTCATCCCTGCCAACGTTACGTGAGATGGCAGATAGGCGCTGATAAACTGGCAGGTATATCCTGAAAGGAGTGCTATTATTCGCTCCGTAACCATACCCCCGATGGGACTCCTCGTGACGAGCTGATGGTGGGGAGGAGATTGCAAATTAGGTACCACTGGTGGTTCCTCGCTGAATAGTTTTCTCAGGGGGCAGCTTGGCCCGGCGCAACACAGGACCTTGCCATGGCTGACAACGTGGGTTGGCCGGACTCGCTGGATCATTTAACGATAACGTCAGTGGCGGCAAGCTGGGCTAGCAGTGAACAAGTCAGGCTAAGCCCGAACTTTCCACAGGAACGGAGGTCTGACGGCGGGACGGGGTGAACGCACCACTGGGTCAAGAGGCGGCAAGATCCTTCTCGTGCTGTGCAAAGTGGTCGTTCTATCGGCCAAGTCTCGTAGTAAAACGACGAGACTGCCTCGACTTTCTGACCAGGGAGAACGTGAGGTTTGGCGGTCAGCTACTTACAGCTGTTTGGACTCTGGAAGGTCATACGATTACATACGGCCGCTCAATAGCCTCCAAACTCAGATGCCAGGCCGACAGTCATTAGGCTGCTGTTGGCGACGTATCAATCAGACTAGAAGAATCGCTCACAAGCAATGATGGCACTGTCCTCTGGCACATCATGAAAGTCGCGTGGAATAGGTGAGGCGGGGCAAGCTGAGATTCGGATTCATCGACGACTCAAACCATTATAACTCTCCCCCGCTAACCCACGAGGGCCAACGCCGTGACCCCCGGTAGTCTTCACATATTGCTTTTGTAAGTAATCTGCCGTTTGTCGATAGAAGTTCATTCGAATGGACTGGTTCAGATAATATCTTATTCAGAACACCCTCCCCTTCCCCAGACGATATCAACATGGGTAGAGCAGAGTGAGCACGATATTGAAGTAGAAATTTTCAGCCAACATTGTTTGCAGACGGGTGTACAAGGTCGCACTATTTGGTGTCACCGGCTGCGGGAAGAGCTCGATCATTAACCTTCTCGCTGGCAAACCCGTCGCAAACGTGTCTACGGGTGTGGAGGCCTGTACCAAGCGGGCCCGATGGTATCCAATCTCGCTTGGAGAGAAGAAGTTTCAGTTGTGGGATACGATAGGCTTTAACCAACCCGAAGCAAAGTCAAAAGACATCAGTCCGCTTTCCCCATACGAACAGGCCCACGCTCTCTTGCGAAATTTACAGGATGGCGTTGATCTTATTTTGCTCTGTGCTCGCAAGGACGGAATCAATGCTTCACTCCGTAACCTCTATCGCCTGCTGGACAGCTTTTTCTTTAGTGGCCAGGCGCAAATAGCCCTCGTCCTGACCCACTTTGATACACCCCACGATGAATGGTGGGAGCAAAATCGGGATACCATCGCCCATAAATATGGAATCCCGGTCCAACTTCTCCCATATGCGTGCATCACCACGGTTCAGAACGGGTCGCAACAATCTGATACTGTCTATGATCAATCCAAGCAGACGCTAAAGACGCTACTGGAAAATCATACTATCTCCTCAACCCCAACTCCGCTGCGTCTCGATCTCTCATCAGACACTGCTGTTGCTGCGGCTACTGAAAGCTTGAACGTCCACTGTCAGTTGAACATTTCCGATGCGGCGACATTGGTAGAGGTTTTCAAGCAGCCAAAACGACCCTTTAACGCGATTCTCTTCGGGGAAGCCGGCGCTGGAAAGAGCTCGATCGTCAACCTCGTCGTTGGACAGCCAGTAGCGGAGGTTTCCTCTGACATAGACAGCTGCACGCTCGAAGCTCGCAGCTACAAGATCAACACGGGATTGCACCAGTTCGTGGTTTGGGATACAGTAGGTTTCAATGGGACCTATATTGGGCACGACGTATGCGGAAGGGCTATAGAGAACGCAGTCCACCTGATTCGCGGTCTACACAGGCAGGGCGGCATTGACTTGCTCGTATTTTGCAAAAAATTTGGCCGACTTACGCCTTCGGAGTTGAATAGCTTGAGACTCTTCCAAGAGATCCTTTGCGAAAGCCAAATCCCAGTTGCGTTCATCATCACACATCTCGAATCTCAAAGTCCCATGGAAAAGTGGTGGGAGAGGAATGGGGAGGCTCTCCTTAGAGCTTGCGAGCTGAAGACGAGTGCGGTGGCTGGGCATGCGTGCATCACATCTCTAGTGTCGGACGAACCAAACGACCAGAAGCATCATGACAAACTATCACTATCCAGGGAACTAGTCCAGGCCATGCTTGAAGATTCGATCTCTTATGGTGGCTCCATCAAGGACGAGGGGACCTGGGTCATGTCGTTCTTGCGGCGGCTTGTAGGGATGGTTAGAGTCGGAAACTCGGCAAGGAAGGAGAAAATCACCGTCAAGAACCTCATGGATCGCTGCGGGTTGACCAAGGAACAAGCCGAGGAATTGATCGGGTTGCTATACGCGAGGTTTGTAGTCGCACCTCGTCCTGTCGGTTCATCGCTTACTGGCAGCAATAGGTCTTTGGCCTGATCCCAACCTCAATCAACAGTGTTTTGTATCCCTAATGAATAGTACGATTATTTAATGCACAACTATGCTTATATTATCTTGTACGTACCCTCAATCGATCATGGAACTGAGTGTAGACTTCCACAACGGCGTACCACTGGGTCGCAAACGGCCCTGTGTTTTCTTGTGAATCATGTCCTGATATTTCCAGGTCGAGTGAGCCGGGTTCCAGGCCTTCAGACATACGTGATCGGTAAGGCCGACTTTTTGGAGAGCGCTGTTCAGACTCTCGCCGTTCGCCTCCCGCCACTTCTCGGTGGACCCGCGACGATAATCGATGCCAATGATAACTAGGACTGGAAAGAGACCTCGCTGATAGAACGTCCTCCAGATAGTGCACCTCTCGTTCGACAACAGTACAAGACAAACCGTGCTTCAGGCATGCCTTGCTCGCACCCCAAGGTAACGGACGGCGCTCCAACTCAGGCGTGTTGTATGTTCTGAACAAGGATGGATGGAGATGTGGAGTGGTCTCCCGAAATCTTACTGAAAGAGATTGAATAGTCCACAATGGCTGGATGCGCGACGCCAATGTTGTTGCTCACGAGAGCGATAGCTCTCCCGACGAGTGGGTTCACGAGGGAGCCCTCCCCGACGGCGAGGGACCCCAGAATAAGGAGTGACTGAATTCCCAATTTGAGCCGCCGATAGCGCCGAGACGTGTCGCTCTTTTACCCTTGTCGAGCAGTCAAAGCTGATGGTGACTTGGGGTGCTTGAAGAAAGGAAGAGGGTTTGAAACGTGGTTACACAAGGTTGACAGGCCCACTGGTGGAAGAGATCTGAGATTCTGGTTTCAGGCTCAAGCCAGAAGGAACCCGATGAAGGTCACGTAGGTGAACCGAACCAGCAGCATGCGGGATTCGAGAAGGAACCAGTAGATGGCATGGAAAGAATGGCCGTTTGAACGGCGACGAGAATCCGTTTATGGATTCGCTGCATCACATTGAAAAGCCTTGAGGCTAGAGCATGCGACCAGAGAGGGTCGTTGATCGCACATCTGTTATGGAAGCGGGGGACCGATCCCAAGTAGGAGTAATCGATATGATACTCGTGGACGCTTGGATAGGGAAGTGTGATAAGATCCTTGCTGCTTCTTTGAGGCGAGTTTGACCTGCCCAGATGTGGCAAGGGATGTTTAAAACTCCGCACTATAAGAACTCAGCCAAACCTTAACCGGCGCCCAATACCGCTTTTCCCCAACTCTCTCCAGTCATGGCCGCAAAAGTATATGTCGGGTGAGCCGACATGTTGCTCGGACACCCTGATCCATAATTTGTTCAACCCATCGACAGTAATCTAAGTTGGAGCACGACGGACGAAGTGCTCAGAGAGGTTGGTACTCTCCCGCGATTTGGTACAGCCTCACAGCTCAAAGCACTGATCTTCATCGCCCCCTGCATAATAAATGAACAAACAGGTGTTCTCTCGGCACGGCCAGGTCACTGATGTGCGCGATCTTGTCATGGATTCTCCCTATCATTGCACGACGATGGGTTGAGACTCCCTTTGTGATTTACTTTGCTAAACCAATCTTTATACATGTCTCCTCAAAATGACACATCTGATGATCGTTATGATCTTGTCGCTGCATCCCTTCAAATAGTCCATTGTGATGAAAGACCGGGAAACTGGTCGTTCTCGTGGCTTTGGCTTTGTCACTTTCAGCACTGAAGAAGAGGCTCAGGCTGCCATTGGTGCACTGCACGACTCAGACCTTGATGGCAGACACATTAGGGTAAACCTAGCAAACGCCAGGTCCGGAGGTGGAGGCGGTGGCGGTGGTTACGGTGGTGGCGGTTTCTCTGGTGGAGGAGGTGGCCGATACGGTGGCGGTGGTGGATACAGTGGTGGGGGCGGATATGGTGGTGGGGGTGGGGGTGATTACAGTTATGGGAGGGGTGGAAATTGGTGATCAACTACCAATTCTAACGGCCTCCTTCTCTGTACATCGTGCCGGACAATTTCGGTGCTTGTTGACTCGCTGCTGTCTCTTGTACGTGCTATGGTTGTTTCGCGTCTGATGTCGGGTGTGATGTGGGCGTAACATGGGACGGGAAGACACAATGGGCTGTGTGAACAGTAAACTCGAACACATCTTCCATACGAATGGGATGGACTAGACGTAACCTCCAATATCAGGGTATGGATGAGATGCCAACATGTTCCCCAGTATCACCAACTCGGACTCAACATCGTGGAATCGAGTGGGTTTCCAACGCCACTCTTGCGGTCCGTGAACACGCCATGATACGTTGGCGGAGGAAATAAGCACGTTGTCTCAATAATACACTGCGGAAGAAGTACAGCAAAAAGAGGAGGGTGAAGGAATATCGAAAGGGACGCGATCAGGACTACGATCGCATGCGAGTGTTTTTACATTTACAGACTGCATGGGCATAGCACTACCTCGAGTACCAACAGGATGGCAAGCAACGAAGGATGGATAAAAAGGAAGAAAATCAACTGCTGTCAACTGAAAGTCCCCACAGGTCAGGACACGAACAAGTCAGTACGCCGCTGTACACACCAGACTCAGTAGCCATATCCACTCCCGCTCTGCTGCTGATACCCTGGATATCCACCACCTTGGTACCCTTGTGGGGCGCCAGGGTAGCCACCATAAGCACCGCCTGTGGACTCGTTAGGATCCAGGGCCTCCGTAGCGACGATGTAGGGAAACAGACCCTGACCAGCGAAGCCTCCACCATATCCTGGAACGGAACCATAGCCTTGGCCGCCGGCAAAACCACCTGGTCGAAAGTGAGCATACCAAAAAGCGCAAACCTCGTCCGAAACACTTGCCACCGCCATAGCCACCGCCAAAGCCGGCAGGAGGCGCACCAAAACCCCCGCTTCCACCCCCGCTTCCACGGGCATTGGCCATGTTTACCTTTACCCTCCTACCATCGAGCTCGTGCTCGTTGAGTGCTGCTATAGCAGCATTAGCTTCATCCGGGGTGCCATAGGTAACAAATCCGAAACCACGCGAACGACCGGTGTCACGATCGCGCATGACAATACTCTGGATCAGGCAAAGATCGCAAATGACGGTGCGATATGGCGAATAAGCTTTCTGACGACGAGATAGAAAACGACGCGCACATCGAGCACTTGTCCAAAAGGTGAAAAAGCCTGATTTCAACATGGTTGACGCGTCAACGGGAGAGCAACAGCAACGAGCGAGAACAAAGCCATGCAAAGCAAGGAGGCGTAAGAAACTTCATTCAAAGATAAACAAGACAACATAGCAAAGGTCCATTTTCTGATCCCTGCTATAGTCAGCACTGACTTGTCGCAAAGCATCATCGGTTGTATTCCAACTCAAATTTCTACAGACGCGAGAACGGAAACAAAGCCGATGAATCAGTTTCGCTTCCTTCCACCAAAGGAAGAAGCTCGAGTCAGATGTGTTCAGTGCGAAGGCAGACTGACCCAACATAGATTTTGGAGGTCATGATGATGCGATCGGGATGAGAAGGTGATGGCAGACCACTGATAATACACTAGATTTGGTTTGAAATCGTCGTACAAGAGACGGAACGTAACCGAGACCCGGAAACACAGAACGCAAAGCGGACGTGGACGTGCGAGAGAGGGACAAAAATGAAATGGGGGTTCTCAGATACCCCTCTTTATAAATTCGCCCCCCTCGAAGTTTAAACTCCGGCCTGAACTCTAAATCGATTGCTTGATCTAGACCGCAGCTGCCTTTTCTGAACGCGTGATCGAACTGCCCCGTCCCATCCCTCATCGACCGCGACGAGGAAGAGAGAAGGGCGGGGACGAGTAGCTCGTTACGCTCGACCAACGCGGGTCTGCGAGAACCCGTCATCGTGCCAGTGGCACCAGCGCTTCGTGGCGGCCCGTTGTTATCAATTTCAAATGATCTACCCCGCGTTTGGACAGACCACTGATAGCTCTCCTTCATTTCCGTTTCTCACATCCTCCCGCCAAACAGACGATAGCGCGAATGGATTGCGGTCATGATCAAGCCGTGGAGTGGTCGTAAGCTAACCGTGGATGCGTGAGGTGACTATAAAACAACTATTCAATGCCCGCTACTGCGACTGCTCCAGGATATCAGTGAATGAGAAGAGAAATAGATCGCCGAAAATATGCATGCATGAGGAAGGGTGGTAAGGTAAAAACAAAATCAGTCGAGAGTAGGGCAGAAAAAGAATCAAAGGAAACAAAAGAAATTTCACAGAGAGAGATCCCCTACTTGACCTTCACTGCTTCATGAATCACCAGCGTGCGGCTCCAGGTCTGTTGCCGGCGGCGTCGCAACGGCACTACTCTCGCTCCGTCTCGCACCCACCACCTCCATAAAGCTCTTTCTCTTACGCTTCTTTTCCTCGCGCTCCTTGTCCTTCTCAGCCCGCTCCGCACTTATCTCTCCAGAATTCCGTGCAGTTTCAGGCGCGCTTGAGCTTCCACCGGTAACATCCATGCTCTCCCTCGTACCATTTTCCCCCTTATCCGAGGACTTGACACTTGTGTCCCGCCTTAACACACCGGCAATGCCAGCGATACCCGGAATGCCTTGTATCCCTGCACCCTTCTTAGGTGTCGAAAGGGAAATTCTCCTGGCCAGCCGTGAAAAGTTCTGCGACGAAATCCGTTTTCTCTTGCCCTCTGTGTCGGGAGTGGGGGACGAGGCAGATGCGCCTGTAGGATCGGGAGTGGACACTCTTGGGGGGGTGGCAGTAGTATTAAATGTGATAGACGTAGGGAGGCGAACATGGGCCTGTGAGCTGCTATCAATGGACCGCGAGTCATCGGTTTTGGGGAATGCAATAGGAGCTGGCACCGACGACACTGGCGACGCAACCGGTGGAATAATATCTGTCGGAGCAGGAAAAGCAACCGGCTCCTGTTCTGGTGCAGAAGAGGAGCCCGAGGTTAGGAAGTCCTTGATCGGCACAGATGGCCCGACGCTCTCTGCTTTGATACTAGCACTGGGCTTGATCGACGGCGTGCGGATTGAAGCTGCTGGAGGTATAGAAATAGCACGAATAGAGGTAGAGACGGCACGTGACGAGTCCGAAATAAGCACCTCTGCAGTTGGCACGTCGCCAAATCCAGCATCAAAAGGATGAAGATTAGTGTCATATCCTTCTGCAACGCCAGATGCCGTTACAGAGGTGCCAGGAACAGGGGCACTGACACCGATATGGTCGGCCCAGAATGACGCAAACAAACCATCTGCTTGCACGAGGTCTTCAAAACGCCCAGACTCAACGAGCCGACCTTCTTTAAAGACCAAAATCCTGTCGAAGCCGATAAGCCACCGTCTAGGGGTGACACTCATCAACTCACTGATCCACACCATCCACACCATCAAGTCCATTCGGTCCAACCTCCCAAACAACGGTCTTGCCGCCGATGAGTGTGCGCTCCAAAGGACCTTCGACGAGAACAACCTTGGCGCCCTTTCCCAACGCGCGCGAAACAGCCTTGGAGCGACCCTCAGAGCAGACATCAGGGACAGCGGCGACAAGGGAACGAAGCGAGGTAAGAGAGAGGGAATTGATTGGAATACCATTAAGGTGGACGGAACCAGAGTCAACGTCGTAAATGCGGCAAAGAATGTTCAGGATGCCTGATTTTGCAGAGCCGGGAGCACTGACAATGGCAGTGACCGAAGTGGCCGGAATCGCAAATGAAGCACCATTGAGAGCAGGAACTGGTTCCTGCGTATCAGTATGGGGATAAGTAAGAGATACGTTCTCTAACATTCATGGATTAGTTTCAGTAAACCAGGGAATCAGCAATCCATACCGAACTTGACTTCGATGTCACCAGTTTCGTCGAGGGTATCCTTTCCATGAACAACTCCCACAGGTTTGTCAAGTACCTTGAAGATAGATCTCACGTCGCCTGTAGCGGCCCGCAACGAAGGAGCCCAAGCGAGAGGGAGAAATAGAACACCCCAATACCACACCCATGCAGCCCAGGCACCAGCACTCCAAATCCCTTGTGTGACACCCTTCGCGATGTATAGACTACCGAGCAAGAGTGCGGTCGAGGCAAGCAGAGCCTGGATAAACGCGAAAGTGGAAACTCTAATAGGGGAGGACGAGAGAATTGAGGGGGAAGAAGCGAGGCAAAAGACATATCCTATACAACATAGCAAGATTAAAGCCAGGTCCATGCACAACAAGTGAACATACCATATACACCCAAAGTGATCAATATGGCGAGACCAAACTCCCAACCAAAGAGTACCCCAAGCACAACCGCGCCAATCAAGCCGTCATCAATCACAGCTGTAAGAATCAGAACAACCTGTAGGATCTTCGTGATAGCACCGCTTGCCGTAGCATGCAAATCCTCCGACGCTTCAACTCTGCGAGAACCAAGGGAAAGGGCGAGTACATGGTCAAAATAATGGGATGACAGGGCATCCTCAGCATCAGCACCAAGATGAGAAATGAGATTTTTGATAAGATTTGGAATACCGCCGTTAGAGGTGAGGAGGTGCAGCAGGGCGAAGACGAATATGTATGTGTATGGAGACGTGCCAAGGGGAGTGGGGATTGGGGTAGATGATGATGATGATGGAAGGAAACCGTTAAGAGCGGCACCCAGGGCAAGCGGGAGAAGGGGGGTGATAACTCGGACCAAAACGTGAAGCAGTACGATAGAGAGCTGATGAAATGGTCCATTAAATTACGACAGATGAAATCGCTGAGGCTCACAAGAAGACCCTTGGCAGGGAAGACGTAAGGACCTAATCGCCACAGGATAGCCAATGATGACTCAAGCTTGGGCAAACGACGAGTCAGATGAGTTCTACAGGATGTAAGAGGCACACTAGCTTACCTTTGGCACAATCGCTACAGTGCTCGGCCTGGGTTGTTCGGGTGCAGCAAAGGTGCCATACTTGGTACTCTCAGCACCTGAAACACCTGGATTACCCTCCTCTTGGAGAAGCACGCTTGATTGACCAACAAGAAGGGCACTTTCAGCTTCCCCAGTCTCGGGTTGCGGCTCAGTAGGGAGGTAGACAACACGCGGAGAAAAGAGAGCAAAGAAAAGGGGAACAAGAACGACGACACGGAAGAGGGAGGTAGAAAGGTGAAAGATCTCTGGGATGCGCCTCGGATCTGGGAATAGGCGAGTGACCATGAGCTCTCGATACTGGCGGATGGATAGTTGTACTTACCACGGGGTGTGCTAGGGACGGCAAACATCACTACCTGAGCGATATCCAGCGCCAATGCAACAAAGATGGCGGCCTTGACACGCTTGCGAGACCAGACCTCGATATTATTCACGTCCTTGTATGCTCCGACAGCGGCAAGGGCAGCATAGGCAATCAGACCGAGAAGGGC
>JBBPKS010000149.1:0-19832 GCA_038089355.1 Pulveroboletus ridleyi | reverse complement strand
GTGGGGCATGTTTGATTTATGCTGCTTGATTGCCAGGTGGCCCTTATATTCAGTTCAAATGCAGTTCTCTACTATATTTGGTGTGCTTCTGTGTTATTTTAGGGGTAAATGACAAATTTAGCTGTTGAAGTTTGAAACACTGCCTCCAGCGGGATCTTATCTCACCTCCTCCAATTGACATGTTAGCTGACACTGTGGCCAAATTTAAGTTGGAAATTGAATTTACGGTAACATGCTCTCAATTTTCTACTTCTCAACCTGACATAAGCTGGTCCAGTGACCTACTTTGAGACCCACTATTGTGTTGTGAACGGCTCGTCGCGTTCACTGAGAAACTGAACCTAACCGTCAGCTGGACCAAACCATAACCCTAGAGAGAGGAAAGCTGATGACGGAGCTACCCGGCTGAAAGAAGGAATGCCTGTATTGGGGGCTAGCCAGAGCAGGAACTGTCATAGAGCCTTCATGAGGGATGAGGCCCGAAGACCAAGCCCTTAGCAGACAGAGGAGGAGCCAATCGACAAGTGGCTAAAGCTGGGGTTCCCGGCTTTAGGCCACTGGCCTTATATATTGCCTGGGTCCACACACAGACCAAGCTGTACACTACTATACATGGTAATGAACATACTACAGTAAGCGTAATGATGGGAATGGAAGGACAGAGATTAAAGAGGTCAGGTTGCAAGGAGGCAAGCCCTGAGATCTAGATCGTAATCCTAGGAGATAGGATCGGGATCAGGATCCAATATATACTAATGGATACAAAGGGAGATTGGATTGGATTGGGAGATCTAGGAGGTGGCAGGATTGCTGTGGAGATCCAATGGAGATTGAGAGTCTAGGGTAGTCTAGGGTTTGCCATGTGGCATTCTTGAGGCATGAGGTTATAAATGACGTCAGGGTCTGGACTCATCATGTGACTGGTCATGTGATTGGCCTCATGGAGGTCACGTGACATAACAAACATGAGGTGAAGGAAAGTGGAGAGAAAGGAGTGTGAGAATAAAGTTAGATGCAAGGGGATTCGTAACAATTGTGCCAGTGACTGGCTAAAGAGGGTTTTTAGGCTCTGACATTCATGAGTGATAAGATGTGCATTCACTCAGCAGGTGCATCTTGTTCTGCTTCCTTGATGTCAGGCTTGCCTCTTCCAGTTTGTCCATTGTCTTTACTCTCAGTTCTTGTCCTCTCTACTCCATGCTCATGCCCCCTTGTACCTGTGCCTGGTCTGCCTACCCAGACCTGGCTGATGATTTTCTGCCCAGGGCTATCTCCCCTTCTGTGAATGGGGCCACCTCCTGGCGGCCCCCTCCACCAGGGACAGGGACAAGGCACTCTCCCCTTTGCCTGACTCTGAGGAGGCATTTTGCTCTCCTTGGGCTGATGCAGCTGCTGCAGTGGAGAACATGCCAAATATCATCCTCTGACCCCCTTCAGATGAGCAGGGGGTATCAATCTCACTCCTGACACCTTCTTGGGGCATCTCTGATAGGAGCCTCTCTGTTGCTCTGGCCGGGAAGTACTGCAAGTGTTGGGCCTCCCCAGGTCCCACCCCCACAGGCCTGTTATCCTATCCCAGGGGGCCAGCAAATTCCTTCCCTCCTAGGGCAGCTGGCTGGGGCACCCACTACCCCCACTGCCCTGGTGCCAGCCATGGAGGAGGTAGTTCACTCCTCCCTTGCTGGCCTGATAGGTCTGGTTGACTTTTCCAACCTGAGGGTCATTTTGACAGTCAGGTCCCTGGTTATGTGTGCAGCCCCAGGTCTGGACTTAGAGGCCCTGCTTCCACAGCTAGCCCAGGGTCTGGTTCCCCCTGCATTGCCAGCCCAAGGTATAGCCTTTCCCTTTCCTGCTCCCCTTCTTTTGACTTGTCTCACCAGCCTTGTGTGGTGTCACTTACATTACATATTGCTGGGCCACACATAGCCTGAGCCTTACCAGGCCTTCTTGCACCCTATATGTACTCTCTACCCATATCTTGCACCTCCCCTCTTCACTGGGGCTCAGGGTTTTCCCCTCTTTCACCTGGTTGATCCTGGTTCACACAGATCTTTCAGACCCTGCTTCTTGCTCACTCCTGCTAGGCCTTCAGTTGGCCTTGGTGGCCTCCTCCATGCTATGCACAGTTTCCATGAACCCAGTTCTCCTTCAGTGGCCATGACCTGGATTTTCCATCCAAGGTTATTATGGTCATGAAGGCAAACTGGCCAATGCATGTCCCACTCAATGCTCTTTCCACCTCCTCTCTTCTGGTTCTCACTTCATCTTCAAAGGATGATGCCTATTAGAACATCTCAGTTGGTGACAGTGGGAGCCTGAAGCTCTCAGCTCTAAAGTTCAACAAGAAAGAGGAGCCACTTATGTCAGCTCAGGACTGGCTACATGCTTATTCCTGTCTGGTCACCTGTATCTGCCAGTTCTTGCCTGGCCCAGCAGAGCAGGTTGCCAGCATGGGGGCTGCTCACTTTAGCTTGATTTACAACAGGGTTGACTTCTTCTCTTGGTTTTCTTTGTATCTCACATATGATATTTGCCTTCACTGGCACTATGTGTATGACATCTCTTTCAATCCTCCACTTGGCAAACTGGTGTCTTGGATCAGATTGTCGAGGATGTGAGGACAAAGGGATTCTCTCCCTTTTAGCCAGTGGCAACCTCCTCCTGTGGTTAGGGCTCATTCTTTCATTCTGGCTCCCCTTCCCCCTGCTTCCACTGCATTTTTTGTGAAAGTCTCTCCTGCATTAACTGTGCCTGTGACATCACCTCCACCAAGTTCCTTTCCCTCTTGAATGGTATCTGGCAGCCATCTAGCAGTGAGCAGGTTTGCTTCTGCTGGAATGGTCAGGGATGCTCTGAGTCTTTCTGCCCCTGAAAACATGTTTGCTCCTGCTGTGGATCTGCTCACTCAGCACAGGATTGTGAGCTCTAGGACTTCCTTCTGATCGTTACCCCTCTTCACTAGAAAAGTGGGAAAAACTTCTTACTGCAGCAGGTGTGCTGGAGGAGTTTGCAGATGTGCCAAAAGGCATCCATTTTGGTTGGCACATTGGTGTCCCAGACTTGTATACTCTCTTATCTATGTTCATGCCCCCTAATCACTGCTCTGCCCTTGATCATTCTGAATTCTTACTCCAATACATTGAAACTAAGGTATGTGAAAACTGCTACTCAGTCCCCTTCTCCCCTTTCTGTCTAGAAAGTATTATTGGCCCATTTCATTCTAGCCCACTCAGGGTTATTCCAAAGCCCAGCTCTGCCAAATTCCATCTTATTCAAGATCACTCCTTTCCTCATGATAACTTCTTCTTTTTTCTGAACTCTATGATTGATTTCTTTCTCTTTGCTTGTGATTGGGGCACTTTTAGTGACTGCTGGCTTTGGGTAGCTGCTACCCCATTGGGAGCCCAGGCTGCAGTTTTTGATGTGAAGGCAGTATACTGTCACTTTCCCATTGCCCTGGAGGATCAACACCTGGCCTGTATGTTGCTGGTGGTGGAGGGTGTCACATGCATTTACATTGATCACTGTTGCAGGTGAAGGAAATGGCAGTGATGGCCATGTGATTGCACTAAGTCAGCATGTAGGCTAGCCTGAGGCCAAGTGAAGATGGCACACGAGCTGCCACAATCAAGGTAATGAAAGCAAAGCAGATATACATGAAGGCTGCCAGAAGGCATTTGAAGGCCATAAGCACAACCTGAGTGGACATGGAGCCAAAACAGGAGCACCAAGTCAGGGTGATGGGCCTGGATGGCAATCCATGGGTCAATCAGAAAACAATGAGGGCAATTGGGACTGTATGGACAATAGCAGAGGAGTTGGGACAACCTGAGAAATATTCTGGATAGATGGCACAATGAGCAGTGCACAAAGAAACTCAAAATGAGTAGATATGAGGCTGCTAGCTGAAGAAAAGATGAGTCAGGACAAGCAAGTATGAGCACATAATGGCAGGCATACCTTAGCCACCAACACAGCTACATAACCACCACAGATGTCAATCTGGGCACATCAATCTGCTGCACTGACAAGGAAGTTGAAAACCACCACCTAGAGATATTAGTGTGGATGTGTACATACCATGTCAAATTGTCAATCAGGAGAATAAAAGCTTCAGGATAGCTCATACATGATGTAAGGAAGCCAGGGGGAGCATTCCAAAGGTGCAAAACAAGAGTGCAATTGTGCATATTGAGATTGATTAAAGATAAACAGTGTATACTAAAGCCAGAATGGAAATGAGCCATGACTTACCATACATGGTAAGCACTCAGCACAGTGGCACAGACTCCCCATGGATGCATTGACAGACACTATAGATGTTTAAAATATTTTATTGAAGTTATAGGATGCTGCTAGAGGTAAGGAGTGGTGATTTACTGTCATATCCGCTCCGATCTCCGATCTCTGGACCCCTCACTCCTCCTCTGTTCCTCTGTAATCTGGACTTCGTTCTTTCATATCGGACTCCGTTCTCCTAGTACCGGACTTCTCTCACTTTCCTTATTTAGTATTCCCTTTATACCTTTGACCCTCCATTCTCTAGTTACGACCCTTAGCATCATCCCTTAGACCCTTCGCCACACCATATGTTCTCCCTACGTATGTTCCCCGTCTCCACATGCTTTCCTCTTACCTGATGTATGTACCTTACCATATGCTCCTCCATTCCTCCGTCCAAACTCTGGACCGGACCTCAGTATATAAGCTTCCTGTACTCCGTTTCTGTACCTTAGTACAAATATCAAACCAGTCACCTCCTGTCTCTCGTCCGACTCCCTTCCCTCTCCTCTCTCTCCCTCTCTCCTATGAAATACGAGGACAGAGCCTAGGCAAGGGCGCGACACATAAGTCCTGTGTCAATGTCCTCCTAGGTATCCCCTTGCCGCTCTGAACTCTGTTCGTCCCCCCTATGAACTTCATACACTAACCTTTGGACCTCCGATCAGACTTGAGTCCGGAGGAACCGGACTTGACATTTACCATATTAGGAAACTGCTCAAGCATACTTGAAATGGACTTTACACATGTGACTTTGTCTAGACTACTTTTAGTAGTTCACATAACCATCATTAGAATTGCTGCAAAGTTGGGCCTGGCCAAGTGTTGGTACTGCCACCTAGTTTAATCAGCCCACCATCTCTCACCATCCAGGCTCCCAGCCCTGCTTCTTTGTGTCTCAGCTGTCTTTTCACACTCCTGAGAGTTGTGCTCAGATAATCAGAACCAGGATAATTTGGACATGTCAGCCTCACTCACCAGATGCCTAGCATCCCTGGTTCCTTTTCATGATTATTCCATGGGTACAGTTGTTCACACTTGCCTCAGCTGCTCTCATTAGTAATTTAATTGCTTTATAACAGGGTACACTATCACTCATCAACATTTCCCCCTCCTGTTGTGGCATTCTCCACTATATGTGGATGAAATTGTCCCATTGAAAGTCAAAGGAACACCAAGTGAGTCACAGGGTACTTGAACCCACTGACTCCAGGGAGTTGTCCACAGATGGCTTTTTTCCATCACTGACCTCTTCTGTGATGCATCAGAATGTGGCAGTAGAGATCAATATAGGTAATGCAATTGAAGAACATCATGCACTTGGTATGATCCATCATTTATCATTGTTGACTATGCCTATCCAGGTCACAGGTGTGTCAGACAAGATGCAATGCTCCATCAATGGGATCTCACCACTGGCCAGTGCACCTTAATCCTCAGCACCATCACAGAGATATATAGAACTTGCAGGCAATTGAGCATGGTGACCTGCTGAGTACCCTGCAAAAGGTGAGAAGGCTTGTATACTGTCTGTGTTTTTCCTTTCTCTGCATCTTGTTTACACAGAAATAAGAATAAGCTATTTAGTATTGCCCAAAAATGCTTGAGAACAATGGGATGGCAGAAAAACTGTTCAGATGGATGGCATGTACCTGAATGTGCCAGGTCAATGGCCACAGAATGTCCCTAACTCCCAGCATGCTCATGTTGATCATGCATCACCCTTAAATAATGACTGGAAAGACTAGCCAAGCCTAGATCTGAATGACTTTGGATTAGATGATATACTGGGTAAGTATTTCTTCCTTGCCCCATCACACTCAAATCAAGCCTTGCACCCAACAGGGCCATCAACATCCAACTCAATATCACCATCACCTCAGCTGTATTATGCACACCCATATCAAGGTTTCTATATCTCCATCATTCCTGCCCTATACAAAGCCATGACATATGATTCCACAGCTTGGCCAAACTCTTCAGTACCCCTCCCTGTTGTAAACAAGTCAGCACATTCACTGAAAACTGAACAAACCCATTGGCCAGATAACTAAATGATAACCAAAGGAGAGTGGCTGATAACAGAGTTACCCAGCAGAAAGAAGGAAGTCCATATCAAGGACCAGCCAGAGCAATATCCATCATAAGGCCACCTTGAGGATGAGGGATGAGTCCCTTAACACATATAGGAGAGGCTAAACTGACAAGTGGCTAAAACTGGGGTTCCTAGCTTTAGGCCACTGTCCTTATATATTGCCTGGGTCTGTGTATGGACCAGGATCTATACTACTATATATAGGAAGGTAATGACAGTATGATAATGAATGTGAGAAGAGAATGGATGGATGAATGGAGATGAGATGTGCAAGGTGCCATGAGGTGAACACTGAGATTGGGATCTAGATTCATGGAGATAAATACATATGGATACAAGGAGGAGATTGGATTGGATTGGGAGATCTAGGAGGTGGCATGGGAATGCCAAGGAGATCTGATTGGGAGGGATCCATGATAGTCTACACATGTAACCCTGGAGGCTGTGATGTCATGGATGACGTCAGGGTCTGGACACATCACATGACTTAAGGAGCATGAGAATGGAAGGAATGTGGTAAAGGAGTGTGAGAGAAATAGTTAGGTTCAAAGGGATTCATAACAACTGTCACAACTCTCAGCATCACAACAGCAGATGGCATTTCCTCCACCTGCTCCACCCACTCCACCCTAACTAATGTTATGATTTATAAACATATCTTGTTTCCTTTCTTTTCTTCACTGGACTTATCTCTCCTCGCTAAGCTCATAGTTCTTTCTACCACATACTTGTTCATTCCCTTCCCTTCTAGAAGGTTCTCTGCTTACCCATTGAGTTCCTTTCACTATTGGCTCGCTGACTTAATGATCAGTCAGCCATTTATTCTTTCTTGTTCTTTCAGTTTCTATATGATTACTCAGCAACTCCCCATTCTCGTATATAAACCTCCAAGTAGCACCTGTACTCTTTAGCTTAGACCTACTTGGCATATACTATCCTAAACCCCCTCTTTGTGTGTCTCTGCTTCACACTTGAGTGAGTGCTTTAGCTCTCCCCACATCCCATCCCAATTACAAGGGATTGTCCTTGGTCCACCCATTTCACCGGGAAGTCCATCATCTGGTATCACCAGGATGAGCCTTTGATCTTGCTACACAAGATACCCCCTTGTCTCTGTGCCTTAGGACCTTCACCAAGTTCACACTAGGCCCTTCAGGATCAAGCATAACAACTAATAATTAAGTGATGGGTCAGTATCTTGAATCTGTAACAAATAATGCCCATCTTATAGCCCTGTATTGATGATGATGAGTGATACAGAGACTACCTGACCATATTCGCAACCTTCTCAGGTTGGACCAGCATTGCAGTCAGCTCAGTTACAACAACCACCTCAGTATCAGTATCAACAACCTACCTTATTGATTAATCCTTCTTATATTCTTCCCTCACATTTTTATTTGCACTCATAGTATCAGCATCCAAAGTCTCAATCTCCACCAGCCATGCTTTTTCTGCATGTCCTTCATTCTCCATCCACTTCCATGACTGGTATCTTGTCTTCCTTTTATTCTCCATCCATGTCATCTATGTCAACAAGTGCCTCTGCAGTCCCAACCAACTCTCAGGCCAGAAATGACAAATTCTTGGCTGATATCAGATCCCTCCTTCAGTCTGATTCATTTACTGATGCAGTCAACTCTCTTGTTGAATACATTGATGACTTTGGTTCCCAGAACATTGACCCAATTACCCAGCTCGAGATATTAATGAAAATCAGAGACAATGTTGGAAATCATTATTTCTGAGTATGGCCAGAAAATATCACTGCAATGGATATCACTCATGAATGGCTGAAAGCTAGTTTTATGGCTAAGAGTGATAGCCTTTTAGTTGAAACTACATATAATGCTATTGCTCCATGTCAGTTTACTTTGAGTTGCTAGAGCACAAAACAGGCCCAATAATCCTCTTAGATTGTGGATAGGCTGCCTCTGATGGTCAATGCCCTGAAGACATCAAAGCTGGGCAAGATTATTGTCAAACAGCACCAGATGAGCACTGTCTCAGTATAATCCATTCATTTCCTGCATTCAATGGAGGTATACATACAGTGAGGTGCAAAACCATTACAATATTTGGTACTTTTGGAGTGTGTGTGATGTAGTATCTGAGGGTGTGGGAATTTTGCTTAGCTTTAGTGGGGGCATGAGAACTACTAACCCTTGGCTACAAATGTTGTCCCTCAGTCATGTGACCATGTGTAAATGCTGTGGAGATATACCCATTTTAATCCACATATGTCATTGTAACAGTTTTGCACCTTTCATATTAAGTAGGGTATTTGGCAAATATCAGTACTTGGTATGAATTATGTTTTTGGCCTTGCTAACAATGATTTTCTAAATAATAGCTCTCTTATTAGTAAAAGTAATTGGTTCCTATGATACCAGTGCTTCACTGAGTAGACATTCTAATGTACCAAGACTACTATTGACCTCCATAGGTCAGGTTAGAAAGCAATTTTTCTAGAGAAAGGATCAGAAAAGGTGAAAAATATAATATTTTTTTCCCTAGAAGATAGAAATGAGTTTAATAGTAAAAATGAGCAAATATGTAAATATAGGATAGTGGGTATTATATATGTTGTCTGACACACATTTACATAAAGGTGACATAATAGAACCATTTCCAAATGTGTCAAGTCATATTATGAAATTCCAAGTTCCAATATATATAGTTCCAATATAAAGTCAAAAAACTGTCCAAATGAGTCATGATTTTGAGATAGCTGCCATTTCATCAGATCTTATCTAAATCCCTTGATTCTTGCATCAGTAGATAGCCAAGGGTTAGTACTATATTTGGTACACTTACATAATAGGGTTAGGGTTAGTGGTTCTCACAGGATATTGCATTTAATGCAAAATAGGCAAACATCTGGACAGTTTTTTGAGCCACTGTAGATGTTGTCAGAATCAGCAAGCTAACCCCAGAAGAATGAAAGCATTATATGGCACAAAAACTCTGTTTCCGCTGTTGCCAACCTGGACACATGTCTAACGACTGCCCCACCTTTCCAAGTCAGGGAAATGTCATATCCGCTCCGATCTCTGAGTCTCTGGACCCGTCACTCCTTCTTTGTCCCCCTGTAATCTGGACTTCGTCCTTTCGCATCGGATTCCGTTCTCCTATTATTGGACTTCCTTCACCTTCCTTATTTAGTATTCCCTTTGTACCTTCGACCCTCCATTTCTTAGTTATGACCCTTAGCCTTATCCCTTAGACCCTTCGCCACACCATATGCTCTTACTACGTATGTTCTCCATCTCCATATGCTTCCCTTTTACCTGACGTACCTTTCCATACGATCCTCCATTCCTCCATCCAAACTCTGGACCGGACCTCAGTATATAAGTTTCCTGTACTCTGTTTCTGTACTTCAGTACGAATATCAAACCAGTCACCTCCTGTCTCTCGTCTGACTCCCTTCTCTCTCCTCTCTCTCCCTCTCTCCTACAAAATATGAGGACAGAGCCTAGGCAAGGGCGCGACACATAAGTCCTGCACCAACGTCCTCCTAGGTACCCCCTTGCTGCTCCGAACTCCATTCGTCCTCCTTACAAACTTCGTATACTAACCTTCGGACCTCCGATTGGACTTGAGTCCGGAGGAACCAGACTTGACAGGAAAGAAGAAAACCTCTGTCAAAAAGGTTGCTGAAACCCCTGTACTTCCCAAACTTGAACCCATCCCTGATGATAAAGATAAAGAAGACTTCCCTGAAAAAATTGTCAAGAGGGTCACCTTCTCTGGATGGGAGAAGGGTTTTTGAAAGGAGGAATGCCCTTGATGCATGTTTCCTCCTCTAATCACCATGTACTAGTAGCTAAAGATCCTTGTGCTATACAAATCCCCTTTACCTTCATTACTGGTCAAAAAGTCATCAAAACCCACGCTCTAATTGATTCTGGAGCCACCTGATCTTGCATAGATTGGGCCTTCATCAAGAAACATCATATCCCACTTACCTGCCTCCCACAACCTATTCCAGTTTGGAATGCTGACAATACCCCAAACAAAGGAGGACCTATCAGATTCTTGGTCACCCTATCCTTCAGCATTGAAAACCTGACCCACTCTGAGACTGTCAGGAACTAACCTAAAGCATAAAGTATGCCAAAGGACGTCCGGGCCTCTGTTCTGGGAATGAGAGCGAAAGGACTAGAATATCAAGCACGAGCCTAATCTACAGGCGAGTGCTATGACTATATACTACTGAATACGCCCAAAACCCTAGGTAAACCCTGTATCTCGGGCTGAGGGCGATTACTAATGGATATTAAATAATGATCGGAACGTAACCTTAAATATGATGGCTGAATAAGTTAAGAATAGAATAGCATCATGGTCTAGCCTATGACGTGATAGAATCATCTAGAAGGATCTATCTTGATCTAGATGAGATGAGGTCATCCTGTGACGATAAGATAAGATAAAGGAAAATAATAAGAAAGGAAATAAATAGGTTCTGTCAGAGACCTTCCACATCATGCACTGCAGAGATGACCCCTTCATCCTTGGAATGCCTTGGCTGAAAGATGCCAATCCCCTCATCAACTGGTCCACCAACACTCTCCTTCTCCCTATTTCTGATGCTCTACTGCCTGTCAAGCCCATGGACTCCCCAGCAGAAACAAAATGGCTCATGGAACATGCAGTGAAGGTTGCAAATATTCCTAACCCTGTTCAAATCTGCCATGTTCATGTCGAACAGGATAGAGACAGTACATCATTTGAATACCTCCAGGACTGGGAAGGACACAGGTAGCTCACATACAAGGAATGGAACGCATAGGAGGACAATGTTATCACCAAGCATCTTACTACAGCAACCAATCCCGCCATTGAAGCCCTTGTTGAGAAAAAGGAAATATGTCTTCCCCCTGAATTCGCTGACTTTGCATCAGTGTTCTCTAAGAAATCTGCTGATCACCTTCCTCCCTCTTGACCCTATGACCACCTAATCAAGCTAGATGAAATGTTCAAACCTCACCCAGCAAAACTCTATTCCCTCACCAAGGCAGAAAAGAAGGCTACGGAAGAATTCCTTGAAGAGAATCTCCATGCAGGAAAGATTTGCCCATCCAAGTCCCCCCAGTCATCTTCCTTCTTCTTTATCAGGAAGAAGGATGGGAAGTTATGCCCCTGTCAGAACTACCACTACCTGAACAAGCACACTATCTGGAATACATACCCACTCCCCCTCATCTTCAACCTTGTTGAATGCCTCCAAGGCACCAAGGTGTTCACCAAGTTTGATGTAAGATGTGGATATAACAATGTCCGAATCAAGGAATCTGATTGCTGGAAAGCCACCTTCCTTACTCATAAAGAACTTTTTGAACCAACAGTTATGTTTTTCAGATTAATCAACTCCTCTGCCATGTTCCAACATTTTATGAACAACTCCTTCCATGACCTTATCACTGAAAGATGGCTTGTCATCTACATGGATGACTTACTCATCTTCTCCCCTGATGAAAAGACCCATGTTGAATGAACCTGGCATATCCTCAAATGGATGGAAAAGCTCAACCTCCACCTGAAGCTGGAGAAGTGTGACTTCACCACTGCTAAAGTAGAGTATCTGGGCATGATTGTCAAACCCAGCAAACTTGCCATGGATCCTGTCAAACTTGCGGGCATTGCTGAATGGCCAACCCCCCTGAAAGTTAAGGACATTCCTTCCTTCCTTGGCTTTGCCAACTTCTACCAGTGATTCGTCCCAGACTACTCTACCATTGCTCACCTCCTTCTCGACCTCATCAAGAAAGGCCACCTCTGGAAATGGTCTACTGCATGTGCTGACACCTTCATCTCTTTGAAAACTATGTTCACCTCTGTACCCATGCTCCTCCTATCCAACCCTACCCAACCCTTCTCCATCACCACTGACACCTTGAAATGGGCATCTGGGGGTGTCTTCCTCCAACTAGACAGTAATGGCAACCTTAGACCGTGTGCCTACCTTTCCCAGTCCTTCTGTTCTGCCAAACGTAACTATGATATCTACAACTGTGAGCTCCTGGCTGTCATCTGTGCACTTAAAGCTTGGCGCCATCACCTCCATGGTTCCCCCTTCATGGTCTCTGTCCTAACTGACCACAAGAACCTCATCTATTTCCACAAATCCCACAAGCTAAATTGTCACCAAGCCCACTGGCTCCTGGATCTTGCTGACTTCAACTTACGATTCACTCACATCCCTGGCTCCACCCTCACTGCTCCCAATGCCCTCTCCCATTGCCCTGACCTCATCTTGTTAGAGGACACAGACAATAAGGATGTCACCCTCCTCCCTGATGACCTCTTTTTCAAACTCATTGACACTGACCTCACCACTAAAGTGGCCACCTCCTCCCCTTCTGACCCTGTCATCACTGATGCCCTCCATACCCTTGAGGGATCTGTTGCCTCCAAATTCCACTCTTGCCTTTCTGACTGGTCCTATGATGCCGGTATCCTCATGTACCAGGGATGTGTTTATGTCCCTGACTCCCTCTGCCATGAGGTTGTTTCTCAGGCACATGACCACCCCTCCGCTGGCCATCCTGGCTATCTTAATACCCACCAACTTGTCTCCTGCAACTACTGGTGGCCTGGTCTAGCTTCCTTTGTCTGCTACTTCATTGAGGGTACAGCCCTTGCCAGCAGATGAAGGTGAATACACACCCCACCATTGCTCCACTCACCCCCATCGCCTCCTCTTGCACTCACCCCTTCCAGCAGATCTCCTGTGACCTCATCACTGACCTCCTGGAATCTTCAGGCTTTGATAGTCTGTTGTTTGTGGTTGACCATAGGCTTATGAAGGGGGTAGTTCTTTGTCCCACTCGAAAAACCATCACCACCAAGGGCATTGCTCACCTCTTTTTCCACAAAGTATATACACAGTTCAGACTCTATGACAAAATCATCTCTGATTGTGGCCCACAATTTGCCTTGGAATTTGCCAAGTCCCTAGCAAAACTCATTGGATACCAGCTTGCCCTCTCCACTGCCTACTATCCACAAACTGACAGTGAAATCAAACAAGTTAACCAAGAAGTTGAAACCTATCTCCACCTATTCTGCCATCAAAACCCCACTAAATGGGTGGAACACTTCCCAATAGCAGAATTCACACACAACCACCATCCTCACTCCATTACCAACCAATCTCTGTTCTTCCTCATGATGGGATATGAACCCAAACCACTACCCACAATTATTGCAGAAACCCCACTACCTGCTATCAAAACCCAACTAGACACCCTCTTCTGTTTCTGTGATGAGGCCCTAGCATTCCATGAACTTGCACACCAAGTCATAAAATCATGCAATACCCGTGGGTTCACCCCCTGGAAATGTGGAGATAAGATCTGGTTAGAAGCACAAAACCTGAAACATTCCCTCACCTCCCCTAAATTCACACCTAAATGAGAAGGCCCCTTCATAATCACTGAAGTCTTATCTCCTATCTCCTACCGCCTTCACCTCCCTAAAACATGGAAGATTCACCCTGTGTTTCATGCTTCCCTCTTATCATCCTATTGCAAAAATGACATCTATGGCCCAAATTACCTGGCTCCACCTCCAGAACTAATAGAAGGTGAAGAAGAATATGAAGTTGAGAAGATCATATGTCACAAAGGAACTCCAAACCTGTTGGCAGTTCCTGGTTAGGTGGAAGGGTTACACAGCTGACAAAGATTCTTGGCAAGATGAATCAGACCTGACTAATGCCAAGACTATCCTCAATGCTTATAAACACCTTCACCCCAAAGTCTTTCCTCAATCTTGTCCCACCATCTCAATCAAAACTCTCTATATCATGTCCACCAACCCAACCTTCTCTCGTCCCCATGTCACCTCCCCCTTGTCCCTGTGGAAACTCTCACCTGATGACCTAGTCAGAGCCCCCCAACTGATGATCAGCAGATGGCATCACCTCCGCCCTCTGATACAGGCATTGAGTCTTCTATTCCAATACTTCTCCTGCCTGATACTGCTGTTGATGCCTTTTCCAGCAGCCTATCCACTATATTGTCAGTAACTCTGTCCTCCCCACCTAGCTCTATATCCTCTAGCAACTCGTATTTTGCTGCTCCAGTTGAAATTCCTCACCCACATGCTGACACCCCCCATCCTCAACTCAACCAAGGAGACCACATCATCTTCTTTAGCTGGGGGGACCCCACTGGGCACATAGCCCCAGACCACGATGACAAGAAAGACTTCCCTGCTAAGCCAGATCTTCCGTTCCATGCTCACCTGACTAACTCCCACCTCACCATACCCATAGACTGTTTTCTCCAGCCTGGATCATCCTTCCTCTTTCTCACCCAGGCATATCAGCAGTTGGCATGAATCCCTGCCATCATATAAAATCTCTGCCTCCTGGAATACACCATGCAGAGGACCACCCTCCTTTCAGTCCAGGACCTTGGGATGGCTGCCTTAGGGGGCCTTGCCTACCAACTAGACCTAGGGGATTGGCTGGAAGAATTGGACAGATTGTATATGTATGGCCTATGTGGCTTACTCCTCTCTCCAAGCCCGCTGAGAGGATCAAGGGGAATATGTCCCCTTCATCCCACATAGCTGAGCCCAGATGGATCTGGATGAGGTTGTCACCACCAGCCCCAATGGGAGAAGCCCTTTGGAAGAGGTTAAATCTTGACAAGGACATATCTTTCCGTTTCCGCGAGACCACCCCCTCTATAAAGAAACCTGTCACAAATGCCACTGCCTTGGGCATTAGAGGGTCAACTGTCTCCTCTATGTGTTCAGTCACCCCTGCTGTCTTTGTCTTTGTTTTCTTCCTCCTCCTGCTCTCATCATCCTCCCTATTCCCTGCCATCACCACCTTCCCCATCCTCAACCCAAATCCCCCACAGTTGCCCACAACGCCCCAGGAATGCATAATGTCCCATTCTAGTGCCTGCACCTCATGTGCCTTCTTCCAAATTGGCTGACATTGAGAATGTCATTGATAAAGTAGGGTGGGGCAACATCACAGGTTCCCTGGGGCCCTTATACAGAGATTTCTAGTATTTGTTGTGGAGTCAATGCCCTAAACTGGGGGTAATGTTACAATTTGTGTCTATGCTTACATCTTTTCCTTTATTACTGGACTTACCCCTCCTTGCTTGGCTCTCATTATGCTAAGCCTGTAGTTCCTTCTCCCCTTTTCCAGAACATTCTTTGCTTACTAACTAAGCTCCTTTTGCCATTGGCTCACTGACTCAATGATTAGTCAGCCATTTGTTCTTTTGTGTTCCTTCAGTTTCTATATGATTACTAAGCATTCCTTTGTTCTCGTATATAAACCCCAAGTAGTTCCCCTGTACTTCAGCTTAGACCTACTTGGTTCATATAATCCTAACTCCTATTCGTGTGTCTTTGCTCTACACCTGAGTGAGCACTTCAGCTCATGCCTGCATCCCATCCTGATCACAAGGAATAGTCCTTGGTCCACCCACATCACCAGGAAGTTTCTTGTCTGGTTCCACCAGGACGAACCCTTGACCTTTCCAATTGCAAGGTACCTCCTTGTCTTAGCATTCTAGGACCTTTACCAAGTTCACACTCAACCCTTCAGGATCAAGGGTAACAGCAAACAGTATTTGGGTAGAAAAGACAGTTGTAATAAGGTTTCTGGTGAACATAGTTTCAGTGCTGAAAGTGAAATGAATCCTTGAAACAAGTACTTGGTAAGGTATAATGAGAAGTAAAATCACTTCTAAAATACCTGTTCATGTTCTAAAATACAATTCAATACACTAAATATATCTTATTTCAGTCCCCATGTATCATACTTCATGTAATTGCAGCAGGCAACATCCATGTATTCATGGACATTGTCCCTCATGTAGTAGGTAAGGATCCCTCACTCCTCTTTGACATGACCAACTCCATGCTCTAGCATCTGTCCTGAGAAGGCTATTAGTATTCCAGAATCATACTGAAGCTGATGCTTGATGGTGGGAATGACAAAATTCAGTTTGGTGTAGTTACTAACCAAGACCAGAAGATCAAATCACTGAGGCCTACCATTGATATTGGTATGAAATGGACTGGCTCGGTTGACCATGACAGACACAACATTGTAAACCAAGGACCAAAGAGGGAATATATCCTTTAGGTTGGAGTCCTCCTGTGTAGCTACCCAGTTCAACTCCCACCAGTGCTTCCAGACCCATCTGATACACCTCAGGGTGCATAATAGCAATGGATGCCAAGAGAAGGGCCACATGCTCTTGTATTGCAAGCAGCCATTTCCAAGCTTCAATTTCACCTTTGGAGGCCTTGAGCAATGCCAAGACTTCAGGTGGGCCATTCTGCCCCTGTAACCAATGAAGATAAAATAAATAAATCAGGGAAAGATAAAGTAAATATGAATGTTTCTACCCTGTTGAAACCATGCCAGGGATAAATTTATTGAGCCTTGAAGCTTCACTCTAGGATGGAAGTAGGCTGGAGAGGTTTTCCAGTGCTGGGCCAAATTGCCTGTCAAGCTGTGGGACAGAGATCCAGATAGTATCAGCAGCTATTCCCAAATGTATTCCATGGTTTATGTATTATTAATATGGTCAGGATACTCTGGAATATGATCACCTGATTAGACTGGCTTATAGTGCCTGGTAGGTACCAAAAGAGAACATAGCCTGATTGATCAGTGATCACAACTGGTTCAGTGAGTTCTTTGTAATGGGGAGAATCTGCATCTAATGGTCAGGTTGAAAGTCCCCTCCTCTTGATTCATTCACCAAGCCAAATAATGTTGATATCACCAATAATCACTGGAAGGCAAGTGAGACATTATTAAACAAAAAGAATGTATGCCCTTTCCGTGACATTGACCATCCTATTAGCCTCCAGATAGTCTGAATTGGAATGCATGGATATTTTTCCCAGTCATATCATCAGTGGGGTAAAGAGCATCCCAAAACCTTGACACCCTATACATGGCCAAGTTGTCAGTATATGATATTCCCCAATGATGATGAATTCCAAAGGAGTTCATGGCAGAGAGGAAGAGAAGCTAATTTGAGAGGCTCAGAAAAATTTGGAGGAAGAGTGATTGTGGTAAATATGTATGAGATTTAGGTTTCCATAGAAACTGATTGGTTGAATTTAGAGTCATTTGGCCCTAGCCTGAGCCAAGTTTTTACTAGATGAGGTATTTCTAACTTCCTCGATTGCCTTGTATACATCAGCACCAAGTTATTGCAGTACTCAGTCTGTCTGTATGCATCAAGATAAATAGGGTGACCCCACTTGGTCTGGCTATATCCCTCAGGGTTAGTAGTATCCACCCTGCTTGGTCTGGTTGTATGCATCAGGGTAAGTCACACCCACCCTGCTCAGTCTGATCATATGCATCAGTGTGAGTCACACCCACCCTGCTTGATCTGGCCATATGCATCAAGGTGGGTCATATTCACCCCACTTGGTCTGGCCGTATGCATTGGGGTAAGTCATACCCACCCTACTTGGTCTGGCCATATGCATTGGGGTAAGTCATACCCACCCTACTTGGTCTGGTCATATGCATTGGTGTGAGTCACACCCACCCTGCTTGATCTGGCCATATGCATCGAGGTGGGTCATACCCACCTTACTTGGTCTGTGTTAGAACCAGGGTCTCCAGGAGGTAACTCCAGAACTCCAGAGTTTGGCAGGACTTGGCTTCACCATATGTGATGCGCCCTTGTCACAACTCTGGGGGTGTCCTGTAATTTCGGAATGGGTGGAAGGAGTCAGATTGACCATGTTGCAAGCAACGAAGGCTGAGATGGTTCAGAAGAGAGTCTTAGAGACTCAAGGGGATCAGAGTGAGCTTGGGAGACTGTCCAAGTCGACATTCAAACTGGTATCTCTACTACAAGTGTGGAGACTTATATACAGGAGTAAAACATAGTCTTACTAATAGTCCAGAGTGCGGATGCTAAGTGTACCGGAGCTGTGCTCCTAAGTGGGCACAGGGATGGAGGGTGAACTGGGACGAAGCTAGTGGCTATGTACTGTAAGTGAAGAATGGAACGTGGCACTAAGAACAAGGAATACTAAATAGAGAGGGTCTGGGGTGTCAGGGATGTGGACTCATCGAGAATGCACCAGAGGTCACAGGAAGAAAGTCCAGAGTTGGGTCTGGAGTTCTGGATTGACGGATATGACAGTCTGGCTGTATGCATCAGGGTAAGTCACACCCACCCTGCTCAGTCTGGTTGTATGCATTGAGATAAGTCATGCCTGCCCTGCTCGGTCTGGCCATGTGAATCGAGGTTCCTTATATCCACCCTGCTCAGTCTGACTATATACACCGAGGTGGGTCACACCCATTCCAGGCCTATCATATTCATTGACCCATTTTATATATTCACCCTTTCCAGGGTCATCCATATACTATGTGAGTACATGCCAGATGGGCCCAACAGTGTCTTACATGCCTCATATATCTTGGGCCCTGTTGTAATTTCCCAATTTGGGATGTGGCAGTACACTTAGTGCTTATGTAATCATCCCTACATCGCACTTAGAGTACCTTAGTTCTACCTTAGTGATTAGCTACTAAGCTCACTACAGGTAACTATTAGCCTACTACAGTGATTAGCTACTAAGCTCACTACAGAGCCAAGCAACAATTTTCAAAAGGCCCATCAGTATTATCCGTATATGTCAGGTCTTTTGTAAGCAGGCTCACCATATCATATGGGCAAATGTGACTACATGGGCTCAATTCACTGAGTATAATGCTCTGAATTTCTGAATCAACTTATTCCAGTCATTCCAGTACCATTCAGTCAAATCAGACTTTTTGTAGTCTTGCTGATGAGGGTGCAAAGCACCCAATAACAACCTTACATCCACTAAGGGATCACAGATCATTTGCCCCCCTAAGGCAGCAGGCTTTGGGCCAGGAAACCCAGAAGGGTTTTTGCCCATCCTAACCCACACATCAATTAGCATATGTACATAGATGCCTATGACACTCATTGACATTACACTCTCTACATACAATCATAACCTTTACACACAAACACATCAGCAACTAAATGTATGGACTCACATTCAGTTCAGGCTCTCACTGCAGGTCAATGTCAAATATATGTATTAAGGTGGTGAAGTGATAAACATGTTTCATACCCAGCACATTAACATATAGTGTCTAAGAACACCCAGTATGAACCAAGTAAAAATATTAAACAGGTAACTCTAGTCCCAGTAGAATAGGGCCCATTGAAGAACAAAGGGCATGGTAGATGCAACGTAAAGACCGTTATGTATCAGGATTAAGGATAAGGGGAGGGTAATATAAAAGCGAAATGTGGCACATGCACGTCAGCACAGACTACAGCCCCAAAATGCTTTTCATGTCCCGACGTGCCTTAATGCGCCTCATATGAGCGGCTTGGCCGTCATCAATGGGATCTGCAACGGATCGCTTGCTCGATGCGGTGCTGTTCAC
>JBBPKS010000148.1:0-19839 GCA_038089355.1 Pulveroboletus ridleyi | reverse complement strand
CACAATAGCTGGCTTGACACCAAGCACACCATGGGGCAAGGTAAGCCCACCTGCCTGTCCATCATGTGTACCCTCATGTTCATGCAACATGCAGATATAGGGTGATTCAGTGTGCTATTGAGTTGAATGACAAAGCTATGGCACAGGTTCTGGGTCCACAGGAGTAAGGGAGGTCAAGAGGCCATGATAGGCAGTGAGTCAACAGAATTGGGTGCATCGGACCCATTACAATCAGTAAATGGTGATTTGACTATCATTCTATTAGATTGCCTGTTACCACTAACAAATTCCATGGCACAACTCAAGATTGCACCCTCAAGATGCTTGAACATCACATTATGTTCAATGGCAATGCAGTTACTCTCTTGAAGATAGACCCAGTGAGCAGTGCTATCTGCATCATAACCTACCCAATATCTCTTATAAGCTCAAGTGTCCAGCTTCAAGCCGCTTGTGTCATGTATCGACATACAACAACCCCACTCAGGTAAGTCCCTCAAGTCTGTTTTCTGCCCATAGAGGAGCTTGTGTGATGTCACACCATTGTAAAACACAGATCCTATTTGGAGTGGATGAGAATCAGATAAAAGAAAGGGATGTGAGCATAAACTTGACCCAAGGGAGGGGGCCAGCAGAAACAGGATAAGTGAGTGAGGACCTAGATAGCTAGCCCTCAGACAGAAGAGGGAGTACAAACTTAAGAATCAGAGATGGGAGGTGCAGAAAAAACTTCCTTCAGAGATGTCATATACCAGTTTTATAGTCCCAGGAATACCTGTGGACTTCTATCTATGAGATATAACTAATCTGGGGCCAATCAGCACCTAGCAGAAATGTAAGCTAAGAAGATCCAGTCCAGATGATATGAATCCAGTACCAGACAGATACAATCCAGACCCAGAATAAATAGGCAGAGTGTACAAACAGATGTAGACGAACAAAGAACTAAATAGAAAACACAAAAGACCTACCTGGATGGACAATGGATGCAATGAACACTTGAACAGACACTTGAACAGATTGAAAAGAAGGGGTTTGCAACTGTAGGAGGACTTGACCTCCTATCCCATCAAGCATAATGGTACCTGTCCTATTCTTTACCCACATGCAATGTGTTAATGCTTCCCCCTACAGCATTTTCAGTAATCCAGTAGCATGTAACAATGTGTGCACATGCTCAACCAATGTGCAGTTAAGCTGCTCAGCCATGCCATTGGATTGAGGGTGGTTATGGACAGTAAGTTTCTGCTCAGTCCCTTTGGTTGTGAGGTGCTGCTGAAATTCATGACCCAGATATTTACCACCATGATCAGAGTGCAAGTGTTTGATGTGAGTAGCAAATTGTGTGCTTAACCCCATCTCAAACTGATGATATGCGTTAAAGGTATTGGATTTCACACAAAGGAGATAAATCTGTGAGTAGTGAGGGTAGTCATCCATAAATGATACATAGTATGATTTGTGCTCTGGAGTAGCAATGGGGGATGGGCCCCACATATTGCTATGGATTTCATCACCAATGGCATTGTGTCATTTCCATTCATGGGTCTTCCCAGTAGGTTTGTAAATCACTTTCCCATACTCACAACTTGCACTGACCCATCATTTCTGACAGTGAGTCAAGCTTGACTCCAGCAAGGAGCTCCTTTGCAAGCATGCTGTGGATGGAGAAAGGAGCAATGTGGCACAGATGACAGTGCAGTGCCTCCATTGTCAGTGTTGTAACTCCCCATGTGACACTAGCAAGTGGTGAGTTGAGATGTTGCACCTGATATAACCCATTAATGAGCAGGACTTCCCCAAGTATGTAGCTTCTGCAAGGAGTCAAAAATCCAACAGACATTGTTATGGAAAAGAGCAACATAACCAGTGGCAGCAAGTTTTGCAATAGAGATGAGGGTTGCACCCATACTGGGTACATACAGGACATCCTTTAGTAGTATGTGAGTAGATTCCTTCCCATTTAGGAGGTGGACATGAAGGTCACCCTTTTCAATGGTATTAAAGGTGTGTTTGTTGGCCACTTTGATATGTAGGATAAGGAGAAAAATATCAATGTAGTTCAACAGATGCTAGTGATACAGAGTGTGGTGAAGAGTAGCTCTGCTGTTGTATAGCTCAATGGTCAACGAGTTGGATGCAGCAATGGAAACTGATGGCTCCACATCCTGGCTAGGAGAGGCAAGCCAGACAGCATCAGGTTCCAATTTGGCATCCACTGAGTTAGCCTTTCCCTTTGTGTGCAATGACTGACTATCTTTTGAACCAGATAACTTGTCCTTCTTGTTGCGCAACTTCTAATTTTTCAGAGCGTCACCTTCTCAGCCTTGGCCTTCTTCATGGCATTGATTCTTACAGTGGCCAGTCCAGCCACAGTTGAAGCAAGTGCTGCTAAGGGTCTGTTTCTTTGACCTATCAGCCAAGAAAGCTATGTTCTTTAGATTTCCCTCCCAAGTGAATTGCTACATACATGATCATACTCATTAAGAATGAGGGTAGTCAATAGGTTGGCAGAGAGTGTCTTGCCAATGATTCACATGTTTGATGACATGGAGGAAAGAAGTGAGTTATAGGACAGGAGTAGGGAGGTGAAAATTATATTGAATATTTTGATGTCAGAGAGTGACATGCCTATCAAGGCAAGCTCCTCGCACATGGCCAAGATCTTTTCTAAGTGTGTGCAGGCATTGCCACCATCTTTCAATTTTAACTTGCTAAGCTGATGCCTTAGCTCTATGCTAATGATAGCAGATTGATTCTCAAATAGATCGTTGAGCATATTGAAGCACTCAAGGGTGGTTGACTTCCCCTGGATTTGGAGGAACATGGAGTTTGGTAAGATGACAGCAATTTGCTGTCAGACAAGGGCATCCTTTTCACTCCAACTGGTGAGCACCAGCTCATACTCAGCAATGGCAAGCAATTTATCATTGGTAGTCAGTGACCATCCAGACAGCTTGTTAGTGACTGGACTGGTGGGTGGCATTGTGGTTCCTGTAATATGACCAAGCAGGCCTCTCATAGTTAAAGACCATTCAGGTCTTCTCTTCCATAGAAAACATTCTTTCCTGGAAGCATCAAGCTTTAGAACTTTCATAAATTTGTTGCCAATCTTAAAAGAGTGTGCCATAGTGAAATCAGGTGTGAGTATTAAAGTCTGAGTGGCAAGGTTAATGGCTGGGGCTCATAACCTGTAGGAATCACTAAGGAGGTACATATGTGATTGGTCCTCCCCAAGTTCACCATCCTCGAAGTGGTCTTGCTGCATGGGGAAACCTCCCCCATCAGCATTGCCACAGTGAACATGGGGCATGTTGTATGCTGTGACAGCCTCACTAAATTGCTGGAGGAGGGCTGAGTCCCTTGGGACACCAGGGTGGGCAACCAAGGGAGGCATGTCCTCTGAGGATACCTTGATCCAATGAGCCTCCTGCTCATACCACTCCAAGGAGTGGCTGAGGGACTCATCAGTGACCTTGGCCCTGAGGTCAGTCCTCAAAGGGCCATAGAGGTCCCAGGTGGCAGTGTTCTCATTACCTCCAGTGAATTTGATTTGATACACTCAAGCATCTTTTGAATGCATTGATGCACCTATTGGATGGTGTTGTCAGCAATGTGGGGGGTAACCCCATTAGCAGCCAGGTATGCTGCAATGTCTGCAAGGGTGGCTCCCTTGTGGAAGCCACCATCCCAGGTGGACTTATGTCCCTGAGCAGGTCTAACCTCAGCCCAGTCAAGGAAGGACTTGTACTGCCCAGATATGACAAGGAAACAGGTGAGGCTGTGCTGCCACACCATACAATTGATGTGCCCCTGGGGCATGGGTGTGAGTCAGTCCAGGAGGAGGCTCCTCATCTGGTGTTGAGTGGGAGTATTCAGCTCTGATTCAGAGTTATCCAGGATGACGGGGGTGCTAGTGGCCCCAGGGAAGACCTTCTGGATCATCTAGTGCTGGTCATCAGTGGGGCACTTTTACTGCCACCGTTTGACATAGTCAATCCATATCCCATCAGAGGCATCAAATGATGGAGTGTTGTGAGGGAGGAGGGACCTTTTCCCTGACAGGACAATTGGGCCTTGTGATCAGCCCTTGGAGGAGCTACCCCTCTTCTGGGTAGTGGTGGACAAGGACCCTGACAGCTGGTCTGTGACATGCAATGCAAGGGGCATGCTAGAGCTCTGCTCCCAAGTAGGTGGAGCAACATGCTCCTGTGAGGTTGTGGTGCCTCCCTTGATGCTAGTTAAGGTAGTGGTGGCTGGACTGGACATGATGCACTCCTTGAGTGCTGGGGCAGAGGGTGATGGTGCTGTCTCAGCAGGCTGGGCACCTGTGTCCTTGGAGGCTTAGGCTGCCTCCTTCATGACCTCTTTTTTCTTTTTGGCCTTTTTGAAGGCCTATGTGGGGGGTCTCCATTCTTTCATCACAGCATGCATTACTTTGCTGGCACCTAGGTCATGGTGCTTCCTCCAGAGATGGAGGAAGATGAGCAGGTCCTGAGCCTGCTTGAGATGAGGGGTCTTCCCCTCTTGTTTATTTTGTGCTCTGGCAAACAGGGCACAAACACTGTCTTCAGTGTTGTAAAGACGGATGGGACCCATAATGTCCCTGTCCATGTGGACAGTGAAGGCAGTAGACTGCCAAGGAGGAGTGGGGGGATGAATCCCTTTCAAGATGTTTCAAAGGGAAGCCTTGAGAGGCTCCCCTTGGTACATGTAGAGGTTTCCCTCTATTCTGATGAAGAGGGTGCACACACGCTTGGAGTTGATAGCATCCCCTAGGATGAGGACACCCTGGGGGAACTCTGACCCAGTGAATTCAGGGAAAAGATTCTCCTGGATGAGTGGTGGTAGGGCTGGCTCATCCATGATCATATTCTCATATGGGAGAACAGGAGGTAGTTTGGGGAGGGGAGAGATTGCTTTCTCCTTCCCCTTACAAGAAGGAACTGCAGGCTAAGCCTGTGTGAGAAAAGGAAGGGGGGGAGTGTCACCCCCAAAAAAAGAGGCAGGTGGCTGAGGAGCCATCACAAGTGGAATGGAAGGGGGAGCACCAGAGGTGCCTCCCCAAAACACAGCTAGGGCATCATGCAGATGGGCAATTTCATTGTGTGCCTTTACAAGTGAGAAGCAGAGATTGCGATGGTTGTGTTGGAGGTGGTTGATGCAACCCACCAAGTCAGTGTATATGTCATGCTGACATAGACAAGCCACGTCATCAGCAAGGTCAGGAATGGCCTTGGGATGGTGTTGATTGTTTGAAGGTGTGGTGACCTTGTTTGTTAGTGTTACTGTTGTATCTACTGTTTATCATTGTTTTCTTGTTTGTCATTTTTATTAGTTTTATCCTTTTTCTTTTTCTGACCATGTCACATGGGTTAATTTATTCGCTAGTGTTGTGGATCGATTGATCAAACCACTACAGTGGGTTTGTGTACCTTGGCACACTTGTTGCCTTGCAAGGCAGCTAGCATACAAAATGTATGCCATGGAGCTCAAGGTACCTGTCAAGTGCCTCAAGCTTGTGACAATTGGGGCTGGGCTCCCAAGTGGAATCTCTGAGATTCCACTTGATAAGAAAATGGGCCATTCAGCCCTCCCAGTGGTGGGTGAGTATCTCATCCACCAACCACTCATCAGCGTCAGATGATCCAATGTCGTAGAACACATGCATGTCCCTTTTTGGGAAGAGTGTGTGGTTATTCTTTTCATAGTGATGTAGCAATGCTACATGAAATTGCAGATGAATATGCTGCTTCTGAAGCTCCTCTGGGAGTTCCAGAGTGTAGGTGTTGTTGGCACTGTCCTTTGCAAGGACCTTCATAGGTCTAATATATTTGGGTATGAGCTTGTGAGCTCTGCCCTTTGGCATTGTCAGGTTCTGGGTTGATAAGTAAACCCAGCTGTTGACCTGGAGGGCCATTCCCTCCTTCCACCTTTTATTCACATGGTTTGTCTGTACCACTCTGCTCTCTATGATGGCATTGTGGGCCATCTCCAGGTTTTCCCTGGCCTGGTGAACAAATTTCTGGACACCTGGGGCACTTGATGCAGACCCCTGCAAGATGTGTTGCATCAGAATGGGCATATGCCCATAATTCAGTTTGAACAGGGTGAACCTGGTCAAACTACTGATGCTCAAGTTAATCGTGAACTCAGTAAGAGACAGCTTGTCTGCCCAATTCCTCTGGTTAGGTTGTACCAGCACATGTAGAATCTGGATCACATTCTGGATTGTGCACTCAGAGGCACCATCTGTCTGCAGATGGAACACCATAGACAAATCATTCAGTGCAATTCGTGCCAGAATGCTGAGGTAAACTTGGCATCTTGGTTGGAGACTATCATCTCCAGTAATCTGTGTAGCTGCACTACCTCCTGCAGGAACTTCTCTGCAAGTTTGAAGCCTGAACAGTAGTGCTGACCAGTACTAGATGTACCATAGAGGTTAGGTGGCACAGGACCACCCACAGGTAGTTGTGTCCACTGCTCAGTGGGAATGGTCCCATGAAGTCCATAGCAATGAAGCTCTAGGGCCTCCCAGGCACAGGTAAACTGTGCAGCAGGTCCTGAGGCCATTGATTGTCAGTCTTCATAACCTGGCATGCAGGAGGTTCTACAGAACCGATCTACTTCATGGCCAAGTCCTGGCCACCAGTACCATCTGCAGATATAATCCACTGTTCTCTGGGACCCAAAGTGTCCCAGCATCTTGTGTGCCTGGTCGATGACCAGAGTGATGACTATGTCACCCTTGTACTTTGCTTGTGGGAGGCATAATACCTCCTTCTCACCATGATTTCTTGTGTAGAGGAGATCCTCCCATGTAAGGAACCATGGGTGATGCCCCATCTGTTATGAACTGTGTGCACCTAACTTTTCATCCTTCACTCCTTCACCACATTTCTTACCTTCTCCTTTAATCACATAACCCCCCATGAGAACAATCACATGACTAGTCATGTGATGAGTCCAGCCCCTGACATCCTCACTGATGTCATAGCCTCTAGGGTTACATGTTGACAACCCCTAGACTACCTTAACTCTTATCTCCATTGGAGCTCCACAGCAATCCTGCCACCTCCTAGATCTCCCAATCCAATCTAATCTCTCCTCATGTATCACATCTTATTTATCTAGATTCCCATCTTTGCAGATCTCAGATCAGACCTCAGAATTCACCTCATGGCAGCCTTGCACATCTCATTTCCTCCCACACTTCCATTCTCTACCCACGGTCATTACTGTCTTACCATATGTAGCATAGTATCTATCCATGTACATGTATAGTAGTGTATAGCTTGGTCTGTGTGCAGGCCTTGCCAATATATAAGGTGGTAGTCTCAGCTGGCTAAACTCCAGCTTTGACCACTTGTCTAGTTCACCATTCTTGGGCACCTGGGACTTGGGTTAAAACCTTGTCTGCTAAGGGTTCTTCCTCCAGCAGGCTTCCAGCACTTGTAGCTCCCCTGCAGGGTTACAGCATTTCTCTCTCTGCTGGGTAGCTTCATCATTAGCTGAAGGTTTGGTTTCTTCCAGCCAAAGGGTCTCTCTGTTCTCTTCCAATGACTTCTTGACAAAGTCACAACACTATCTGGGATACAACCTTCAAGATGAAGGTGTTGTCCCAGTATCCCATACAGATAGTGTCCAGAAAATCAGATACAGTCTCATATGAGATTGGTGGGGCCCTGGAGGCCTTAGCAGATTCAAGAATCAAAGAATCCTCCTCTGCACTAGTGTGAGAAGTGTCCTCAACTCTCCTTTCCACAGCTAAAGCCATTTCTTGGGCTTCTACCAGGCGGTTCTCCCACTTTTCCTTCAGATGCGAGCTCCATTGTGGTACTTCACTGATGGCAGTGAGCTTTAGCTCTTGCCATCAGTCGAGGGGAAGATCATCCCCCTCTGAATCCAACCAGGCATTGGCACTTGCCTAGTCCAGTTCTTCATTGGAGGTCATATTGCCCCCTTCACTCTCATAGTAGTGAGACAGGCAGTCCAATACGAGATTCTCAGAACCCTTTGCATAGATGATGGTAGTGTCAAATTGTGACAGGTAGTCAAGCCATTAGACTTGTCTACCAGACAGCTTGTGCTGCATTTTGAGGTAGCTGAGTGCCTCATGATCGGTCACAATCGTGAATTTGAAGCCAAGGAGTTTATCCTCCCACTTGAGAAGTCCCTCGATGATCATAAGTGTTTCCTGCTCAAAAGTTCAGTAATTCTGCTGAGCATTGCTCAGCTTCTTTGACATGAAGCCTGCAGGCTCACATGTCTTCCAGTCATGCCCTTGCCCATATAGTGCACCCACCCCATATAGGGAGGCATCACACATGAGCTATATTGGCTCATCCTTCCTCAGGTTGATTGGCCTGAGGATTGGGAATTTACACACCAGATCTTTAATGATCTGGAAGCACTGGTCATGGATTTCTCTCCACTGGAACAGATGTTCGTTCTGTTGGATCCCAGTTAATGGTGTAGTGTATGCTGATATATCTGGCATAAACTGTGCCAGGTATTCTACTAATCTGACAAACAATTGGACCTTGTTCAGTGAACAAGGAGTTCTTCAGTTCTGGATATGGGACATTTTGTCCTTTTTTTTTTTTTTCTGTGTTTATTGTCCAGTGGGTGTTGCCCATGTCGGACAGTACATTTGTGGTCATGTCTATGTCGACTATCTACTGTGTGGTAAGGGTGTACATATGGTATCTGCTTGATTTCAAGCAAAACCTGTGTGAGGCTTGTGGCAGATGGGTGGATCCTGAACATGGGAGGTGGCCATGGTTTATCGGTTCTCTGTAGTGGTGGGTTGCTTAGTGATCTGCCAGTGCATTCTGGGGTAGGGACAGATCGCCGAGGGAGGATGTGAAACAGCCCATGCTATGTAGGAAATGTAAAGTGTAATTGAAGAGTTTCTTGTTGCCAAGTAGTTGGGAGATCTGTCTAGACAGTCCTCTAATGGTGATTTGGAGTTGGTTTTGTTGCGTGGAGTATCTGGGGCAGTGCATTAGAACATGGAAGACAGTCTCGTGCTGGTCCAGGCAGTGTGGGCATGATGGGGAGGTGAATTTCAATATTCTGAAGAGATGTCGATTGAGTGGGACGTGATTGGACCAGAGCTGGAAGAGTGCTGCAGCGTGACACCTGGGGAGTTTTTCCGTGTGTTGTAGGAAGCGGTCGGAGGGGAGTGACTTGTCTATGGTTAAAAGGGAGTGTGTACGGGGGGATTTCTTGAAGATGTTATGGTGTGCCGACTTTAGTTCCTTGCATATCTTTTGTTTTGCTGCTGACTTGCTCCAAGGGAGTGTTCTCACCCAGTGGCATGAGGCACGTAGAGATGATGGTAACGAGAGTGGGGGGCTGCCACTGCCTTTTGCTGCAAGTTTTGCTGCTCCATCCACTTCCTCGTTTCCCGGGATGCCCATGTGGCCTAGGGTCCATCGGATTCCTAGTGTGTATACTCTGTGCACCTCGAGTGCCATCTGGATGTCTTTGTGGAACATGTCTATCAGATAGTGCCCAGGGCCTGAGCAGAAGTTGCCTGCAGCCATTATTGCTGCTTTGTTGTCCAGTCCCAGTAAGACAGTGTCAATCTTCCCCCTGTACCTCCTCAGGAGTTCTGTTGCTAATATCATGCCCACCACTTCTCCCTTGTATACTGTGTGATCCTCTTCCATCCCCAACTTGAACCTCAACTCATCTATCTTTACCCCTTCCCTTCTCAGGACTGCTGCTCCTCTGATTTTCCCTTTATACCCAGATCCATCTGAGTAGAGGCATATATCGTGGGTGGCTTCTGCTTCGATATCTTGGATTAGTGCTTCGTCTTTGTCCTGTGTGATTTTGGTGGATATGTTGGGTTTCCATTTGGTGTTATGGTATGTGGGGGAGATGTCTTCCATTACCTGGGGGTTGAGATTGAACACGTTCGTGAGTCTGTGCAGAGGGAATTTGTGGTATTTTTGTTGGTGGAAGGTGGACTTTGCGTGGGTATATAGGGGATGTGGGCAGGGATGCGATTCAGAGTGCGGCATTGTTCTTATTAGTAATAGGATTGGTGTGAGATTTGCATGCATGAGGAGGGTGTCAGTGGCTGTCATCCACATCCCACCCAGGATGTGTAGTGCTGCTGTACATTGTAGCGATTCCATTTTGCAAGCGAAGCCCTGGGCCCCCCATCCTCCATCCTTTTTGCTTCATCCCCTTTCTAACATGTGTGAGCCCCATACATCCACTCCATACATCATCTTCAGTATCACCACTCCCTTGTATAACTTTTTTGCCATTTTTGCCTTAATACCTTTTGTAGTTTTTGTAATTCTGTTGCTAGCTAGTACATATGTTGTGCCTTTTGAGATAGCATATGCAGCATGTTGTTTGAAGTGTAGCTTATTGTCAACTATGATACCTAGAAATTTGTAGCTGCTTGCTGGTTCTATCATGTGGCCCTGGATGGTGATGAATGGATGTGGGGTTGGAATGGTCTTTCCCTTTTGCTGTGAGTCAGGGTGCCATAGCCGTGAGACGCAGAGAAGTGCTGTTTTGTCGAGTTTGAAGTCCATGTGGTGTTCGTTTCCCCATCCTAGTGCTCCCCCATCCCTCTCCATAACCTCTTTTAGCTTACTGTTAGCTTCTTTGAACGACCTCCCTCTTGCTATGAATGCTATGTCATCAATGAATCCTAGGCCAAGCTTATCTGGGTCTCCTTTGACCATGCCAATGAGATCCACATTGTAGAATAAGAAGGCAATAGGTGAGAGTGGGCATCCTTGGTTGAGCCCGATTGGTATTTGGAACAGTGGGGATGTGAAGTTGTTAAATGTTAGTGTGGTCTTGTGCCTATGAAGGCATCAGGAGTACCACTCAGTGTACTCTTGGGGGATGCCTCTTTTCCTCATGTTGTGGACTAGCCTGTTCATGACGACACTGGGGAAGGCCACCTTGATGTCTAGAAATAACATGGATACGAAATGGTCAGTTGGATGTGTCCATGCATCATGTGTAAACTTAGTTAGCAAGGTGGAGCGAGTCAATGGAGGACTGCCCTGGGCATCCCCCAAAGTGTGTGGCTGGGAGGAGGTCATGGTGTTCTGCTAGGTAGGTGATGTCGTCTATGACATAGGCAGATAGAATCTTTGCCATGGTGTCCAGTAGCACAATCAGTCTGTAAGTTTTGGGAAGCAAGTAATCTGGCTGGCCTGGCTTGCATAGGACGATGGTGGATGAGAGCTTCCACTCTTCAGGGTAGAAGTTGAGGTTGAACATGGCCCGATAGATAGGGCCCAGGTGCAGGATGATGCTATCTGCGTTTTTGCAGAATACAACATTACATACACCATTTGGGCCCGGCACCTTGAATGGTGATAGCCATTTGATGGCACAGTGTATCTGTTTGTCAGTGATGTTGGTGAATGAGCATACCAGGTCCAGGTATTCCTCTTGGGAGAGGTCTGGGGTGTTGTCGGGATGTGGTTTGAAGAACATTTCATAGAGGAGGATGCTTTTCTCTCGGCTGGATTGTTCTTCTGGGGTTGGCTGTGCTATGGATTGCCTCAGGTTTGGGATTCTTGATATAACCCAGTTCAATGGCTCTTCCATGAGATATTTGTGTACCTGCCAGATTGAAGAGGTATCAGTCTCCTCTGGGTACTCATTCCAATGGATTTGTTTAGCCTCGGAGATCATTTTTGCAAAACTTGAGTGGGCTGTTGCTAGCTCCCTGTGGACTGGGTCCTGGTGGATGTGACAGCGTGCCTTGGCTCTGTAGGCAAGTTTCTTGAGGTGGTGTTTTTCTGTTTCCAGCTCAGTGTTCCACCATTGTTTTGCGAATGGTGATGGTTTGGTTAGTGGGACATGGTCTTTGATCATCAGTTGGATGGCATTGGTGAGGGTGGTGAGTTGTTCCTGGGCTTCATTGGTCAATGTGATGGGGGTGTTTCTGGTAAGGTCTTCTAAGTGGCAGTTGAGGGTTTTCTGGAATTTCTCCCAGTCCACGGATCTGAAGTTATGTCTAGGGGGGGCGTTAGCGGACTCAAGAGAAAAGGAAAAATCTGAGATGATGGGGAAGTGGTTGGTGTTGATGGGCGTTAATCCCTCATCGACTGAGCAGCTTACTAGTGCATTCATAAGGTATGCTGTGCAGAAGACGTTGTCTGGGCACATGAGGTTGCCTGTGGATGATGAGCATAGGGTGGGAATGCCTGGGAGGAGGGCCATTGTGAGATTGTATGTGGTGATGATGTCAAGGAGGGGTTGGGCAGTGGTGTCATTGGCCTTGGTGAAAAGGTGGTGGTTGTCTGGGTGGTCCCAGAGGGGGTGGTGGCAGTTGAAATCACCCATGAGGATGACTCCACCTGTTTCTCTGTTGTCTTCATGGTGTAGTTGTGAGAAGTGTTGGTCGAGGAGGTTGAGGGTGTCGGGGAATGTGCTGTCATTATAGACATTGTAGATGCATATTTTTCTGAAGTTGCCTTGTATTTCTATCACAGTGATGTCTGGGGATTTGATGGGGATGGCGCTCCAGTTTTCCATTGAGATGGCTTTGTTTACAAGTATGATTGATTGGGTGTGGGTGGCATTGGGGGTGTTGTGTGTTGATGGGTATATGACTGACCATTTTGATGATGTTGAGGTGAGGTTGACTGGGTTGATGACCAGTTCCTGGATTGCTGTGATGTCATACTTGGCTGGGAGGAGGTTGTGGAGGAAGTGTTCCTGGGCCGCATAGGCCTTGTTCATGTTTTGTTGTCATATCCATAGGTGGTGATGCTTCTGGGTTGGGTTTACATTGGCCATTCCGTTTATGAGCAGGCTGCAGTGGTGTCCTCGGGGAAATTTCGGGTTGGGGTTTGGAAGTCAAGGCTGTCATCATCATCATTGTCGTTATTGTCATTGTCACCAGTATTGCCAGTGCCTCCATTTCTATTGGTTGTCCCTGCATTGCTTAGGGGATGTCAGTTTGTCCCTGGTATGGCCAGAAAGCCATCTAGGCATGCTTGGGTGCTGTCTATAGGGTTCAGTTTAGGCATTCTGGTTACCTTCCTCTGCTAGGTGGGGGGAGGGGCGGTGGTGGTAGCGGTGGTGGTTCTGGCCCTTGCCGTGACCTGACGCAGGCACTCCTGTTCCATCTTTCTCCTTCTTTCATCCTCCTCCAATAGTTCTAACCACAGTTGGGGCCTATGGGGGAGGATGGGGTGTACATAGGGGGAGGCAGTGGCAGTGGCAGGGTTGTCTAGAGCACTAGTGGGGTTGTTCATTATCCACATGGAGGGGTCGTTGGCAGTTGGGAAATACTTGAATGAATGATCTTTGTTGCATGTGAATAGTTTTTCCCTGGTGATTGCAAACAATTTGCACTCCTGGTCCCACGATGCATGGCCTCTCTCCTTACAGTTTATGCAGAAATACTGGGCTAGATCTGTGACCTCGCAGTCCCAGGTGGCATGGTCTGAGTCCCTGCATGTGCCACATGTTTCGTAGTCGGAGGGGCAGTCCTTGGCAAAGTGTCCACCAAGTTTTTGGCACTTGTAGCAGCGAGCTGGTTCTGGGAACATGCAGTGTGTGTTAACCTTCTTTCCTTCAATGCTGAGGCCATTGCGAATGGCCTTGTTGGCTGCATTAATGGAGGACAGTGTGATTACTGCATGTGCTACTTTTTGTTCATGTCTCTGTAGGTCAGGGCGCTTGACCCAGGTAATCTTTCAGATGGTGTTGTGGAGGAGGCTGGAGCTGTGCTCGACGAATCTGTGTGCTACCTGCAAGTCTGCATCTAGGGAGACAGGGACAAATTCTGTGAGGGTACGGTAGGAGGGATCTAGGAAGGACATGTCAGCTCCGAAGCAGTTAAGGAAAGCCTCCCTGTTTTGATCCTTCTTTAACCAATCTGCACTTTCCCTTCTGTCCAGCTCCAAGATAAGTGTTTTGTTTTTGAAGCATCTGACACTTAGGCACTTCATTCTGGGGGGGGGGGTCATTTGCCAGCTCAGCGGCTCTTTTAAGGGCTATGTTGGCTTTCTCTACTAGTTCTTTCTCTGTTAGGGTGAAGGTGTTTGCATTTTTGCATCTGAGGGTAATCTGTTTGAGCCTGGCCTCACTTTTGGCAAGAACCTCATTATGGTGTCTGTTTAACCCGACTCTGGCTGCTGCCACATATGACCTGTTATCTAGGACTGGCAGGGGGGGGTTGGAGGTGAGGGACTGGATAGCTTCTTTGGCTTGGGTGGTTTGTTTGACTGCTTCCTCTGTGGATTGGTCAATCTTGATTCTCATCTGTTCCCAGAGTTGGTGAAGGGTGTCAATTTTCTCGCTCTGGGTGGTGATGGTCTCTAGAATTTGATGAACGCAGTCATCAAGGGGTGGCAGGGGTGTGTGGGAATTGTGTTCATTAGCATGCTCCATGGCACCCGCCAGTGAGCATAGGGCTTCTGTGAAGAGCAACAATATTCCAGGGGCATGGAACGTGAATTCGTAGAGAGCGTTGATAAGGAGGGGGAGCTGGGGGGAGTTCTCCTCAAAGCCAAGGCCCCACTCTTTCAAGGCTCTTGCAGCTTCCCCGTGGGACTTTGCTGCCCTTGCCTTCAAGTTTATCAGTTCCTCCTTGCTGACATTGTCAAACAGGTAGGTCTTCTTTCCTATCTATGCTGACTTGGTCCGGCTGGTCATGGTCTTCTTGCCTGCTGGTATAGGATCCTGTGAGGTGGACATGGGGGGGCTCTTGCTGCTTCTCTGTTTGAATTCTCTGGGGTCCTTGTCAGGGTGCCGCATGGTATGGGGCAAAGAAGCTTTCTTACATTTTGTCCTTGTTGGTGTGTACACCCTTCTGGTTGATTAAATAACTGAGGCGGTCCAGCCTCTTAGCATATAGGTTGCACTTCTCCCCCTCAAGGTAGAAGTCAGCCTTTGCCAGTGTCTCAAACACAATTTGAAGATGCCATTCATGGTCCTCTAATATGTTGCTATAGATGAATATATCATCCAGATAGACATATACAAAATGTCTGATGTAATCTCAGAAGATCACTGTCATTAGATGTTGAAATGTCACAGGGGCATTGCAATCCCCCTGCTGCATGACCTGGCTAATGAAGATCCTGTATATGATGGAGAAGGCCATCTTCCAGACATCCTCTGGCTTCACCCAGACCTGTTCATATGTATTGGACAGGTTAATCTTTGAGCAATATTTCACTTGGGCCACATCTATCCAGATCTGGTGCTTGTCCAGGAAGGGCATCACATCCTTCACTGTGTTATCATTCCTCTTGCAGCAGTCTATGACTGTCCACAATTTTCCACTTTTCTTTGGGATGCATAGTATCAGGGTGGCCTGTGGGATGCTCTTCATTACCTACTAGCTTGCAGTGGTGTATAGTCAGATTTTATCCAACAGTTGCTGCTTCAGAGTGTCTGAATAGCATGGAAGATGGTAAGTGTATTGCTTACTTTTGTCTATGAGCAGAATCCAGTGGTTCACCTCCTGCAGTGGGGAGAGTGCTTGTTTCACTCCTCCCAATTGACTTTTGTATTTGAACCATTGGTTCCATAGGTGGGGTATATCCTCCTCACTTAACTTTATGACTGTGAGTTACAGTTTTTTTTCAGTGGTATTTTTTGTTTTTGTAGTTTTTATACTGCTTTGTGTAGTTTTTGTACTATTCCCCCTCCCCTCCTTCAAGCCCTCATGAGATGTTGACACTGTCATAGGGCGCAAAAGTCACTGGAAGTTTGGGGTGATGCTGGGGCAGCAGGTGCCCCTAGCACTGGACGAGGATTTGTCCAGAAGGGGGACAGTAACACCCCCCACAATTCATGAATTAGATGTGAAATTGACAACAGTGTGGTGTTGTCATAGGAAGGGTATCCCCAGAATACAATCGTAGCAGTCAATATTGGTTACATTGTAAGGTTATTGTATTGGGTGCTCTGCACCCTGTCCTCACTCCTTACTCACACTGGTGAAGTGTACCGAGTGGTATTCACAGATGAGTATCGTAGGAGTTAATATGAGGATTGGCCCGTCACCAGGATGGGCCTCTCCTTTTTATCTATCTACAGCACATGTGATTACCTCGTATCACATGCGCTCGTAAGTACGTAATCAGGGGTTATTACCCTGTTTAGTATCTACAGGGGCTATTGCCCCTTACATACATTGAAATATGTGTGGGTGGTAAATCTGCCAATGATGATAGAAGCTTCACCCCCATGGGTGATCTTCAAGCAGCTGCCTATGCAGCCCAGCTACAGCATGAGCTGATGTGTGAGAGGGTATATCTCCATCCAGGTGACCTTCACAAATACAAAGCTTATGAAATTCCTGGTACTACCAGTATCAATTATTGTATAGGCTGGATACCCATTGATGGTGATCCAGGCTGTCGTACACATGCATAGTGCTGGTGCAATCACTGGTCACATACCAGGGTTATTCCCAGGCCCCATCCATGTATACATTGCATACCTGAAGGAGTGGGAGTTCAGTTATCTCACTGCACCTGGGCATGCTACAGTAAGTGTGGCCAGCTGCACTTGTGTGAGATCAGGTGGTCCATCCTGTGAGATGACCATCAACCCATGTGTGGTCTCGACCACTAGGTCATCCAGATACATTTTGATCTAGAGTAGGGATTGCTTTATGAGCTCCTTTATGATTATATTGTACAATGTGGCGACCTCTTGCCTAGTGAATGAGGTATGTGGGTGAGCCCATACTGCCTTGGATCTGAGGTTCTGAGCAAGAAACACTTGGTATCCCCTCAAAGATGCAAATTTGTTTCACAAGCTTAGTCATTGTTGCTTGGACATGGTCAATATCCAGGCCATGTCCTGTCATCTGTGTGAGATCACACTTGTCCCAGCTCCATATTAGAGATGATAACTCCAATCTCCTCTGGGCCCTCCTGTCCAACTCTGAAGTTCCCTAACAAAGTTCTGGATGAATTCCTATAACTTCTATATAGGAGTTACCGATATCCTATAGGAGCAGTCAGAGATGGATGGGAAGGCCAGACTTGTGTCCAATGGCATCTCAGTATGTATTCCTTATGTCATTCATTTACTCTATATTCGTTTCATTCCCATTCCATAACTTTGTGCCATTTCTCCTCCCCCTTCACTATTTCCTTACAGAGATCACTTGTTTCACTTTGGAGTTGATTGGACTTCATGCTCACATCTTCATCTACCTTATATACATATTCCCTTTTGCTCCTGGGCTCTCCTCAGTCATTCCTGCTACTTCTTGGGCAGAGGCTGAGTGGGCAATCACAGCCCCTCCAGATGTGGGTGTGAAGGAAATGTTAGAACTGGGGTCTCTGGGAGATAACTCTGGAACTCCAGAGTTTGAGCAGGACTTGGCTTCACCATATATGGTGTGCCCTTGTCACAACTCCAGGGGTATCCTATAATTTCAGAATGGATGGAAGAAGTCAGATTGACCCTGTTGCAAGCAACAAAGGTTGAGGATGATTCAGAAGAGAGTCTTGGAGACTCAAGGGGGTCAGAGTGAGCTTGAGAGACTGTCCAAGTCAATATTCAAACTGAAGTATCTACTACAAGTGCAGAGATTTATATATGGGAGTAGAACATAGATCTTACTAATAATCCAGAATGTGCATGCTAAGTGTACCAGAGCTGTGCTCCTAAGTGGAGCACAGGGATGGAGGGTGAACTGGGATGAAGCTAGTGGCTATGTACTATAAGCAAAGAATGTAATGTAATACTAAGAACAAGGAATACTAAATAGAGAGGGTCCAGAGTGTCAGGGATGCGGACTCATCGAGAATGCACTGGGGGTCACAGGAAAGAAGTCTGGAGTTCCAGATTGACAGATATGACAGAAAATGCCAATGTTGATCATGAGCTCACCATTCTTGTGATTGAGCATATAGTCCCAGTCTAGACAAGACAGGTTTTGCTTCAGAGCAATCTCAGAAGAGACATAGATTCCATTTTGGCCATCTTTTGTGAGAAGCTTGATGCCTTTTCCCTCCACACTGAAAAAGAAGGAACCATATATGGACCAGTCATCTTCATCCTCTATGAGTTCTCTCATGGTCTCCTGGATTTCCTGAAAGACTCTATTTGAGAGAGGAAATGTCTTTGAAGTCTTGGAATCCTGCTGCTTGAATCTTGTTTCTTCCAATGTCTGTGACATATATGGTGTCCAGCCCTCTTCACTATGTCTGTCAATGGCAGGGAGAAAAATCTCTTTCCAAAAGGGATCTAATACTCCTTTGGGCATCAGGTTTATTTGTTGGCCAGTGTGGGGACAGTGGTGAATCATCCAGGGGAAAAATATGTAGAGAGCAAGGCCATGTCCAGTAGAGGAGGCCAGTCAACCAAGAGTAGTGTGGGGGATTGCATTCAGGGGAAATTTCTTTGAGATCCATTCTGTGCAAGATCCTAGGGCATGCTGGTTCTCTTCAGATTGAGGAACAAGGATGCTGAAATATATATGATTATGTCTGTGAATGCCTGCCTTGTTGTTGTAAATGGGCATCAAGAGACCCCAACACTGCTTATGCAAGTGAACTTCTTTGTGATCCACATGATACTGTCAATGTCGATGGAGGTCTCAATTTCTTCTTCAGATATATCAATGCCATCCTTCTCCAAATCTAGGTGGATACCTCTCTTCCTGCTCAAATATGGGAAGGTGACCTTGCACGAACATGTTGTGACCAGAAACACAAGGCTTGTTGATTTCAAAAGAGGGCCCTGCATATGTAATAGAGCATCTCAGCTGTGCTCATAGTCATAATAGAATCTGAGTTTTGTTTCTGAACAATGAATGAATGAGCATCACACATATAGCATATGTCTGGCAAAAATATCTCACCTCAGCCTGGGTTGAGATCTGAAGAAGTGCTTCCATTTTCAGATGCATTTTCTGTTGTGTCATGATCTGCTCAATGATTCCCTATGGCCATAACATGATCCATAATATTGATTGGATCAGCAAGATAGAACATCATAAGGCAATAGCCATGATCCTTCCACATGACCCAAGCAGGTGCCTGAGTCATTCGTTCAAAGGGATAAGTGAGGACAGAGTAAACCTCGGGTTGGACTAGCATTTCCAATGTGGGACCTCACTCATATTCATCATAGTTGACATCATGATCAAGAAATCGCTGCCCCTTGTAGGCACTAAGAGTGACTGGTTGAGAGATCCTAGGAAAGTGGGAAGGATTTCCAGGGTGCCAATCCTTGACATGCATGCATGAGGCCCTGGCTTCTGTGCATAGCTAGCTCATATGATCATTCTCTTCATGGATAGCTAGGGGATGGGCAGGCCTGGAAAAAGGGTTGGCAGGATGAGAAGGACAAAATAAGCAATGAAGGTGAGTACCATGAAGTATCCTATGACTGTTGATGGAGGTGAACAGTTTCTTGAAATGCTCTGAAGCACCTCTGGGATGGGGATTGGGGGCCTGGAAGAGTGTGTGTGGGTTATCAGAGACCTCTGCTGGGAACTCATCTGCCAGGGACTCATTATCTAGCTCAGGTTGTTTCTTCTGGTCTCTATAGGGCTCAAAATGATCACCATTGTTTTTTCTATTTGTTGTGGCAGCCTGGATGGTGGAGACCTAACAATGGGGGCAGGATTGACTGGCATGAGTCAGAGAGGACAAAAGGCAATCGTCTCATGTAGAATTTCCATCTGGTTGCATCTTCTGAATGGTCTGATCATCTAGCTCCATGAAATCTGTTACGAACCGCTTCAGACCCCTTTCTTTTCTCGGTCACGTGACCAGTCACATGACCAGGGCCCAGACCATGACATCATATGACGTCATGCCTCATGGCTGGCACACCCCTTTAATCTCCGTCAAC
>JBBPKS010000147.1:0-19945 GCA_038089355.1 Pulveroboletus ridleyi | reverse complement strand
TTGTAGCGTTTTTTCGACCTGTTTGTGACTATGGATGTCTCTTAGTCGATGGCGACGAACAACACCCAGCGAGATGGACGTACCGATCTCAATCGTGCCCAAAAAGTTCAAGACAACTGTCGTGTGTTGTTCGCCGCATGAGCGCGTATACAAGGGCCGTCGAACGGTGCAGAGAACGTACACGCGATGGCTCCAATGGCCCATGGATTGTTGGCTTCGAACACCCTTTGTAGCACCAAACCCAGGATGGCGAGCTGCACGACGCAGCGCAATGCTGAGGCGATGAGCGTACTCCCAATGCCGAGGTTGAGAGAGGTAGAGAGGAGGCCATTGAGAAGAATAAAAACGAAACCGAGGCCGACGTTGACCCAGGTCAAGTCAGCTGGGTGTCCAGGCGGCGTGGAATCCATGGGAGGAGGAAGAAGAGGTGTATGTTATGGCGTTGCCAGCCTCGTGTCATGTTATGGCTGACATGCGCCGGGCCGTGCGGTCCACCTCGTTCCGATCAAAAAATTCTCAGCTATGGTATTTTGACGCTCATGAATCCCGACTGAAAAATTCAAGAAGGCCCTCGGGTGTAGCCTTCTTCCATCTGGCTGTGCTAACCCGAAAGATCTCCGGGAACCACTCTGCAAGCTTTCCCTCCTGCTCTCGTCCAAGAACCATCTCTGCAAGCGCCTTACCACTCATCCATGCGTGTACCATCCCTTCTCCAGAATACCCAGCGGCAATCCACTCTCCGGGTGCTGCGGGTATGCACGCACTGTTGCCGCTTTGCTGGGCAGACGAATTCTCGCTCGAGGGTGCCGGACGCCCCGATATCGAGGGAGACAAGCGACCGACCCACGGAAGCCCGTCTGCGGAGATCCCGAGAACGCCGCTCCAGATGGCTTTCACTCGTCCCTTGGACCACCCACCGTTCGTGTCTCCCTCAGGCGGCTGTCCCTCACGCCCCCAATTATCCTCGCCAAAGTACCTGGGTAGGACGCCTTCGAGATGTGCGCCGATGCGCTTGCTGTACGTGCTATCGTCCGCGTTCGCGACTGCTTCGTACCCTTCAGGGCCCTCTTGTGCGAACCCTCCTCCGAGCATAAACTCGTGTTCGTCGTTCGGTAACTGTGTGAGGTATTCATACCCAATGGATCTTTCGTAAAAGATGAACGACCTCTGGAGCGTCTCCACAGGTATAGATTGTCCAGGGCGTTGTGCGGTCATGTTCCCGCGAAACGGAATGATCTTGCCTCGCATGGGCGTCAGCAATTGTGACGACCAACCGTTCGTCGCATGGATTACGTGAGGTGTCTTCACGGGTCCCTTTGATGTCACGACCGTGTATAGTGGATCCGACAGTGAAGGTCCCATGATTGAGGTACACGGTGTGTTGGTACACAGAAAGAAGCTAGCGGCACTAATGATTGTAGCGCTGCCGAGCCAAGTCCTAGACCACTTACTTGTCGGGGTAGCGTGTCAATAGTCTTGAGAGGATACCCGTTACAAAGTTGTACGGATGCATGGCACCAGCACCAGATGCAATGCACCCAACCACGTCTGGGGCCAGGTTATACTTCTACACGCTGATTCACCACATATTCGCTGTTAGAGCAACTGGGTCATACCTGCTTTGCTTCCGCAGATTCGTACGCTCGATGATGGGACGCCTCGAAAGGTACGTCTTGCTGATAACTCTGCAACTTTTTCTTTGCCTTGGCGAACAGCTCTCTGTTGTAAAACGCATCGACGGTCTCGACCTGACGCCATTGCGATTCTTCTAGCACTCCCTCCTCTTCTGCGATATGCTTCAATTCATGGAGATGGGCGAGACGGAACTTGATTATCTTTTGTGCTGCGGATTCCCCATGATCTTTGCGGAGGGCTGCATAATCGTGATAGAGAGGTGGGGAAATATGGCCACCATTCCTATACATAATGATAGTGATTGCTCGGACGACCATCCAGTCAAACATATGATACACGTAGACGCACCTCCCTGTTGCACCTGAACAAGCTTCCCTTGCCTCGAGCATGAGTAGCACAGGCTTTCCCTCTGCGTGTGCATGATCTAACAAGGTCTTTGCGATAGAAGTGCCGGTGATACCTGAGCCGATGACGACGACGTCTGCATGATGCGGCAGGTGGGAACAGTAGTGTGCGATAGGAGACGGAGGGGACATCCAGAAGGAACGAGTTGGGTTGTCAACCGGTAAACCCGGCTCCGCCTGGATGCGCTCCTGCAAGGTCCGGAACGTACGGACGCTGTCGAGTAGTTCTATGAATGCAAGACGGATGAGCGACACAGTGTTACCCATGGTCTGTGTTGCGCACAAGAGACGGTCGCTGGTGCAAACATCGGGGCCAGCCTGGGTCGTGTTGGACTGTCGCTCACATGGGAACTTGCAGCGTACAGGGGCACAGCTGTCACTCGACTAACCTGTTCCAGCCCAGCGACGTGGATGGTTAGACTCTTCGATGTTCGGAGAAATGGTCCAGATCTGCCTCAATCTATAGAGGAACCGATCTTTGACCCGGCTTCTAAACTCGATTACCTACGTCGGACGGATGGCACCTATTCGCTTCAGAACTCCAGCGAGCTAGCAGCGCAGGTTCCTCTCGTCGTTTGCAACTACGTCTGCGATGCTGCAAGCGACTTTTGTCGGTCTTGTTGCATTTGCTCTCGTCTCCACGCTTGCTGTCCAGGTACCATTGGCCTCTGGTAGCCATCGGCAGGCCGAGCAATCTACCCTTGCCGCTGAGAATACTGCGGAATGGAGTTTCGATAGGCTTCCAAATACCAACACTACTGACCATCTTGTGTTTGAGACGGTCCACTCACTGCTGCAACGGTGGCCAAACACGCGCATGAGAAATGGTGAGTGATCCGTACACTTACTCGAGATTTCCTCGCATACATTCTTCTTCAGGTCACAACATTGTACCAGGAACGATTCCGACAGGAACCCTTCTCTTCCACGGAACAAGTAAGAAAGAGATACCAACGGGCCCCGATTGGGTCGCCATGGATCCTGAACATTCCTATCACTTCTGTTTCTTCAGGTTCAATCATTTCGGGCAACTGCCCTGGTATCTCACGCTCGCGACCACTCGACCTCTCAAGGTCGTTTATTTTGATGGCAGTAGTGCTGTAAAGCTTCCATACGGTTCATTAGATACACAAGACCTTATATGGGGACCAGGCACTATTGACCTGCCCCCTGACACGCAGCGGATCCACGAACTTTGTGAATGGGGGAGGAGTCGTGATGTGGACGGTTTCGTGAGGTGAGTCTCCGCTTCTCCGATATCTTCTTGCATTGAGCATATTTCAGGATGGAACTGGATTTGTGAGTGATCACCTTTTGTCTGACTCGGCTCTCCTAAAGTAGCCATAGTGAGGTCATGCTTTGCGACTTCACTTCTGGCGTCCGTCCGGTTTCATTCATGAATCTAATAGTCGAAGAATATAATCAACGGGATCTACAAGTATTGTTCAGTAAGTTCATCAACTAGATTTCTTTTTTGGAGCATGACTGAGGTGGCGTATAGAATCGCCCACTTCATTTGAGGCCATCAATGCCGGTTCCTGGCACAACCAATTCCCCGGAGATACGCGCATTCAGTTGGATCTGCCTAGACTGGTCTCCTTTTATGACACTGAACTCGTGCCTTCATTGGTTGCCGTTCGAGCCGGTCAGGAAAGGTGGGACCACCGAGCAGGAAATGTATCCAGCGAGGATTTATCAGCAGTCAAGTCAAGACTAGAGGCAGTATTGATGAGACCAGAGGGTCTGTCGAGCGGGGTCGATTGGAAGACACTCATCCGGGTCATAGTTGACCGATATGCACAACGACTCGAATTGACACGCTATCTATTGAATTTATCGGCGACGGACCCAGACGAGATCATGGATATCGCCAATAAAACTCAATATCAGCTCAGAGTCATGTTGACGCCTTACCTCTACACAGGCCTGCTAACCAACCAAGCAGGGACGACTGATATGGACTGGGCAATTCCCATATACAGGCTGTGTGCTACCACACATACACATTTGATGGAGTCCGAGTTAGTCTCTATGACTGACTCGGAGAAATTACTTCTTCAGGCTATACGTGGGACGACTGGAGAGATTTGCCGAACGGTAACGAAGATGTGGGCCGCAGGGGTCAATGCGGGGATCGATTCGTTACTGAATACAAAGAAGTCCCTCGATATCGCAGAGATACGTCTCCTTTGGGTCGATTGGACAGAGGACTTGGACCGCCTGATGATGTGGCTTGATTGGAGTGTATGGGTGAAGTGCAATCCTGGGTGTGATTTCGAGGTATGTCCCTGATATTGCCTTCGTATCTTGACTGAAAAACGATCATAGGAATTGTGTTACCTGCCTACATGGCCTATTGGCTTTCCTGTTGTTGATCAGCCACCACCTCCTGGCATCCCTGATCCCGAGGAACAAACCAACGTAGAAAGACTTGCAGAAAGGATGGGTAAGATTGTCAAGCCTGAACAGGATGAATGGGTCCGTCCGCAACCAAAGTGTATCAGTCGGCATGCTCCCTACGAGTTTTAGCCCTTTCCTTTTGATGGACAGTAGTCAGGGGGTCATCACAAAACTACCACTGTCTCAAAGCACTGGTTGTGCAAATGGTTTACGTTTGACTGCACTCATGCCATGGCTGTAGAACCTGCACAATTGCTGTAAATGTCATAAGTTGTACATCGTCTGTACCTCTTTTTTGTCCAGCTATGAGCGAACGGAACTTTCTTATCACAAAAATTAACAAATTGAGATATGCCCATATACATCCTACAGATCCATGAAAAGTCCAGCAGAGCAATATTACATCACTGGAACTGATATCATAGAATATATCTTTATGTACTCAGCACCTTGGTTCTAGTGATGGCTGGGTTCAGTTCTGAACGTCGGTTCGAACCAAACTTATTTGGACTGAATGCAACGTTCGGTTTAACGTTCAGCAGTGCAGCTGAACTGAACCAATATTCAGGTTCAGGTTCTTCTCCTCCTGAACCATTTTTAGTGTGTTCAGACGTGTTCGAACCAAATTAAACGCCAACTATATGATGTATCCAGATTATTTTTAGAATACCAACATGTTGATGACAGATCTTGTTGCCCACACTTTTTGAAGCAAACTACTGCCACCACAAGCAACTGAGAAGCCAATATCCAATACCAACCATGAGAAAATTGTTGATTCGGTGTTCAGACTCAGGTTGGCATGGTGCCAGTGGGGCCCTGGGGGCATCATGCTATAGGCTTCTCAGTAGGTATAGGTATATATTCTGATCCTTTGCCATCGGTGCTGTTGTGTCGCCACAATGCCTAATAAACCATCTGATACACAGTTACCCAACCTAGGGTCCCACATGGGCTGCACTATTGGTCACAATGGTGTGTGCTTGAGGCAAGCAAAATCCAGTGGTTCGATGATGCTAATGATGACAAGCCTCTTCTGCCTCCCGCTCTCGCTTCCAATGCCTCTACTAGTACCAGTGGCAATTCTTCTATCAAACTTTGTATCCCTTTGTGGGTGAGCCGGATTGCTGGGCAACATCACTCTGAGCGAATGTCTCAGCCAACTCATTGTGTAACTGATCTGGTTGATGCAGTGTATGCTGGCAAGTGCAAGGCCTCCTTGGCTGAGCTCAGCAGTCAAGATGAGTCCATGCAAACTATGCCTGGGAGTCGGTACCATGGGAATACTGGTGACAGTGATACTGACATGACTGACACTGGTGACAATTCAATAAGTTGAGATGGCTCAGCAGCAAATCTTGGTGACATCAATCATGTAGTGATGCTCAATAATAGCTACTGTTTGTGCTGTTAATGATTCTTGATAGGCTATGATTCGTCCAAAACATGACCATATGGCAGACATTTGAATTATTTTCAGTCCAGGTGAGGTCACCAGTGGACCAAGAAGATGGAAAAAGGTCACTGGTATATAGTGTGTGCTAGTACGTCAGACCAGGGTTATAATTCTAATGCGATGTCAGACTAGCTACTATTGTAAACTAATGTTATTTGCTATTGTGTTTCACTACCTATTCACTTCCTGAACATGTTCAAACACGTTCGAACATGAACCGAATGGAAGGTTCAGTTCACTAAGTGTTTAGTTCAGCATTCAGCCAGCAACAGCCGCTAGAGTGAACGTGAGTGGATGTCTGGTTCAGCATTCAGTCAGAATCCATACTGAATCAAACGAAACGAAACTTTTCTATCACTACTTGGTTCAGATGTAGGATATCTCACTGGGTTATATCTACAGGCAGAAATAGATTGGAATGTATTGCTACTAGAACTCTGTGCTCCCTGATCTCACCATTTATGAAGTTGTGTCGAGAGAATGTTTTAGTAGCTATTGCCATGTACTTAGCACACCCAGAGGGTGATGTGTGACATTTTTTTGGGGAAACCCATATTAGGAAGGACCCCAACGGACAAGTCATTACCTTCACTGATGATCGATCCTTCATCTTTCCTCTCGACTTGCATGAATGTTTGAACACTGACACATCAAACGGTGGGTAGCATATACTCATCTGTGTTCATGCCTGGCATTCCCCACAGATCCCAGCCCATAAGCTTTGCTCTGGGACATTCATGTGGAATTTGTCAGCAAGGTGTCATTGCATTAGTGCGTTCCTATGATATCCCTTGCAGATGTTTGTTTATGTTCTTGTTGTCCCATGCATGGGGTCCAAGGCATGCATCGCTCACAAGCCTCATTCATCCAGTCAGCAGAATCACTGTCATCTCAATCTTGGCAATCACATTTTCCTGGTTCACTCTCCTAGGCTTCAACTCTTGTTGCCTCATCACATCATTGACACACTGGTGCAATGAGCACTGATGCTATAAGCATGTGAGTATTACTTTCTGTTGTCTGGTAATGTGCTCAACACCACTTGCCCTTGTGTTTATGTTCCTTACCTGAGTTTGAACCTAACTTGCCTTAGCCTTGAGCACTGTTGTCCTGGTACTGATCCCAGCATATTTCACTGGATGAGTATGTACCCATGTATTGTAGATATGATATGCACAATACATTTCTTTGTATTCTATGGAGTGGGATATTTTGTGCTGCAGATAGTGGGATCCAATAAGTGGCAATATATGGTATTGTATTGCAGTGACAACAATATATACTGTCGGGAGATCTGATCAACGTCACAATGTTGATCAAGACTTAGTGTTCTTCCAGATTCTAATGTATACCCACCACCAGCGAGACAGCCCTTATGGCGTATGCAACTTATATATCGTGTGACAAATACATACATGGGCATGTATCTTTTTGTTAAATTTTGTGATGCTGCAGATGTTCATTTGACTGATTTGGGCAAAGAGCCACAACAATATGCCTTGGCTTCTAACTTTATAATTGATTACAGTAGACTTGCTCATAATGCATACAACCTGAGGGGGCCTTTGCTTCATGCAATATGAGCATTACTGTACATGCCTGTATGGAGGCAACTGTAATGTGTAACACTGGGGCAGTTGTGTTGCTAATAATAACATGTAACAGAGGGTTGGGTTGCTAATTTTTAGGGCATAATGCAGCTCTGGTCACTTGGTTGCTAATCATAGCAACCATAACACATGTCAAGTAGAATATCAAGCTGACTACATGCATGCATCAAAGTTTATGAAGTCCCAGATCTCCTCATACTCCCCAGTGGCCACCAAAAAGTCCCCAGGACCATTCTCAGCATGAATGACACAGTGAGGGATTGAGTCCACCCCTGCTGGCATGTCAGCAATGTCTACACCAAGTACAGCCTGAATCACCACACTTAAAGGGACATCAGCATCATCAGCATTGTTGGCATTATCAGGCACATCAGCAACTTGGTTTTGTTCACTATCTTCAAGTCCATGTACCACCCCAGTTCATTCTTTGATCTTGTCATGGAGTACAGAATGGGTCCATAGGTAATCATTGAGAGCCTTCTGTGCCTCTTTATGTTGTCGCATATTGCATGTACACCTTATTACAAATGTAGTGTGGTCATAGAGCCACCATGATTACATAATCTCGGACTACCTTTGGACTAACTAGTGTCTCGTACTACAGTTGACTATCTCATATTGCATAATGCTGGTCCCCTCATTCTTGTATGCATCATTATGTTGTATGCATGGTGAAATTGTCACGCAGTGTGACATTTATGTGACATAAACATTGTGCAACACATGAGTGGCAGCACATACAAGAACTATGCATCTACTATGGGTGAAAATAGTCATTAATGCTTTTCTGAACCAGAGAGTCCAAGTGAGCTTTCCTCAGGCAAGCCTGAAGACACCAAAGATGGTGTTGTGTACTACTTGCCTCCTCATCTCCGTTCATGTAATCCAAGCACAGCTTCTTGAGTTTCTCACACATGTCAAATCCCTCACGTGCCATGACTTCACCACTGTGCTCCTCAGTATCATCTTCATTTACATTGCTCTCATTCTCTGAATCTTTTCCCTCAGCCTGAGACTTGCTCACTTTCACCTCAGCAATGATCTCCTTATCCCCACCTGGATACTGGTATGGTGAGTGGCCAATCTCTTTCTCCTCAGCTGGATTGAGTAGGTCTTCAAGTGTAGGTTGTGTTTCACAAATATGTTTCTGCCTAACAAGATGGTCAATGGCCTGAAGAAGCTGGGATTCAGTGCATTCGAGTTCAGTAAGTATTGGCTTTGGAAGTGAGTGATCATGAGCAGGTTGATTTGTGGCACTAGCAGGGGCATTGGTTAACTCGGCATCAGTGAGAGTGATGGAAAACTGTTGATTAGAATTGTTGGATAGGGAATCAGCCTGGATTTCATTGTGAAGTGCCTGAATGGCTGCCTCTGCTTGGGCTGTGTCATCTTCAGCATGAAAAACAGTGTCAATAGCTGGCTTCCAGTCCATAAAGTTGTAGCACTTGCCAAGGTGATCATGGTGTTGGTCCTGGAGCTGAGGTAGAGTGTACTTGCCAGTTGTAAACTTGTGTATGATTAACCATGCTTGCTCATCACAGGTGATTGGTACCAGTGGGTTTGACATGCCACTTGGGCTTGAAGGTCTAAATGCATGCTGCCAACAGTTTCAGATTGTTTCAGGTTTGACACTATTCCATGCCTCCTTTGCTATGATTAAAACCTTGAGCAGATTGATCTGATAAATGTCAACATTGCCTGCTTCATCCCGTTCGATTGCCTGGGTGCGAAACTTGTGTTGGTAGTGAGCTTTAAAGCAACAGATTACACTGGCATCAAGGGGCTGAATGAAAGATGTCATATTAGGTTAAAACATCTCAATTCAAATGTTTGTAGGCTTGTACTTGATAGAGTGACCTGAAAAGTTGTCTAGCCATAGACAAACATTTTGGTTTTGATCACGGAACACCTTATCATAGTGTTTAATCCACCTTCCAATAGAATTTTGTTAATAAATGTTAATGAATAATGCAGAGAACAGAAAATTTACTCTTTGAAGATTGCTGCAGTCATCCATGCAGTTTTATTGTTGTGATACCAAAAGCCATGATTGACAGGTGATTTCTTCCCACAGCAATGAGGACACTTTGACTTGCCAATATAAAAGAGTGGCCACTTCTCCATGCCAGTGGCATTGCACATAAGTCCAATAGTGATCCGAAATTTGTTTGCTTTCTTGCCTGACATCTGTTTTGTGGCCAATCCATGATCTGGTGGGGCACTTCCACCATGTTCAGCATATGAGAATCAAGTCAAGTAAATTTCTTACAATCCAAATAAGCCTGTCTCATCAAAATTCAGATTATCTTCTGGCTGATATTCTCCATAGATTTTTAATATCTTCTCTCATTCTTTCTCAATGGCCACTTGATTAACAGATCCAGCTTCTCCATGTTGGCGAAATTCCTTCAAGCCATATCTATGAAAATTTTCAGTTTTATAGATCTAATCCTTAGATTTTTGAGTTTACTCATGTTCAACAGAAGTTTGTAACCCATCCACCACTTTTCAACCTTTCATTCTCTGGCACATCAAGGGCTTTCTCAAAAGTTTCACATTTGGCAACTAACATAGGACCAGAGACATGTTCTCCCTTTTCTTCCATATGCCTGACCCACTTAATCAAAGCTTCCTTAACATCTGGCCATGTGACCACTCTCATCCACTTTGAAAACAGTGCTGTTGGGTTAGAATCAAGCCACTTTTTGTCTGCCTCACATCCAGCTTTGGATAGATGATGTGATAAGCTTGACTGCATGAATATCAAGGCACCATCTGACTTGCTGGCAAAGTGCTTGACAACTTCTTCCTGGGAGATTGGCTAATGCTGGTTGAAATAGGCAACAACACCCAACTAATCATGAAGTGTGAGATGCTGGTGTGAACTTGGGTTTACAGCAGTACTCCTAGATATTGGTTGGCCATTCCCAGGTGGTTTTGGCTGCTAGGTGTATGGTTTATGGAGTTCACAGGGTTTCTGCACCTTCTGAGGGCACTCACAAGGCATGGGAAGAAGTAAATAGTGAAATTTTATCAACCTGAGTTACTCATGCACTGCAGTGGTTCAACTCTATATGAAAAATGTACATCAACCCCTCAGCTTGGCCTAATATACATCAGGAAAAATAGAAATATCACTGTAGTAGCGGTATATCTATGTAGTCACCATTGCACAATATAGTAAAATATGTCTCGGGTAATACTACAGTCAACTACTGTGGCTGAAATGACTTCGAGCTTCAAGCTACCATAGCACAATGTAGTCAGATTGATGCTAAGTAACTTCTATAAGGGGACTACAGCACTACATAATATTATGTGGGCCAGTAGGGATCAGAGCATTGCATGTGCTGGTCATTCTGTAATCATGTCAGTGTGTGATCTATTGTGTTGGCAGTGACTCACTGCCTGCCCGCCTGCCTGCCCCCTCCAACCATGCAGTCATAGATCCCGGTGGACTCAGTACTGTTCAAAAATTCTAAAATCAATATATCTATTTAAAAAGAACCTGTCAGCTTTGCCCATTGTGCACCCTTTCGTCCACAGCAGATTGACACCTCCACTCAGAAACTTGGGGATTAAATGACATAGCTGGACAAGGCAATCGACCACAATGATTTCTGCATTTGGGAGGTGCTAGCATGTTAAGCAACTGACTTGGAGCATCTGGACAGCGTCATCAATACCTTGTATAGGCTTGAACCAATGGACATAGGCGAGAGGATGAGGGGAATGGCCAAGATGTTGAGGGAGCTTGAAGATTGCTTGCACTTCAGCAACACGGAGCCCTGTGAGAGTGTGGCAAGGTAGTACTGTTATATCAGTTATAAATAAGCAAGAGCTTACCATGAAATCCACCATGCCATTGTAACTCATGGTCAACCCTGACTAAAACAGTATCAAACCTTGCTAGCATTGGCAGCTTGTGAGGACCGTTCGAATGCTGTGGATAAGGCCAAATCCTTATATAGTTCTTGCTGGGCATATGTTCGCTGGGTGACACTAGAATGGTGAGATTGTTGAAAACATCAAACTGATCATTGATGTCTGGAAAGAAATACTGTTCCCCATGAGGCAAATTGTTGACAAAGGCCTGAAGGGCATCCAGAAAGCCAATGGCACTGTGATGTTGTTCTAAATACTGAATGGTCTTGTTGGGGAACTGAAGGCACTGTGAGATGTGGTAGCATTGACCCATAGAGAAAAATTGGGCAAGCATAGGCCTGTGTATGGGCTATGTGACGGTGGGGTGGACAGGACAGTCGGAATCAGAGTTGTCAGATGTTGACTCTCTTCTCACGTGAACTTTCTGCTATATACATAAGTCAGATATGCCTTGAACCACATGATGGCTTCCTGTCATTGAAGCCACTTGGTCATCTGAATAATGTAGTCCCTCTGGTTGCTTGCAGCATAGGCCTTCTTTGCATAGTCAATATGTAGGTGCTCAGAATGTTCCATGTTAAATCCATCTAGGCTGCCGAAATTCCTAATTGACTCAGCATAGTGAGAGAGAGAATATAGTTTAGGTATGTTGAAATGATTGTGACATCCAAGGTTGATGAAAGTATTCTTGATAGCATGGAAGTCATCGAGGGCGCACTATAGGGCTTGAAGCATCTCATCAGTATGAGACTGATATTGAGCCAGGTATATGAAATCCAGGAGACTCTGTCCTGCTTTGATGACCACAGAGTCAGGGGTAGCACCGACCAGGGCACCAACAAAGACATGCTGCAACTGTTTGTGATCAGCACCTGTCCATTGTTTACTTTTTGAAATTCCCTCCTTAAAATGACGAAGCCCTGAAAAAAGAGGCATGGCATGAAACCAATTGTCGAAGAACTTCTTGTTGGCAAGCATCAAACACCATTTTTTGAAATGGTCTTTGAAGATGCCTTGGTGAAGCTGATGGAGGATATTGGATGTGATGCAAATGAAGATGTCAGTGTAGGGAAGCTCAGCCCAGAATGGAGAAAAAACAGGGTGAAGACTGTTAGCATTGAACTCTGGAGGGTATTGACCCGTGGCTTGTGTGTGGAGGACGTGTATTGTTTGTGTTTGATTGCACAATTGGAATGATAAGTTTGTGCCTCATTGGTCTGGTGGCACGAGGCACTTTGGACACCGATTCTCAGCACAACTGGCAATGAGGCACTGTTCTGGATGGTCTCTGATAAATGCCACAAGGACTGGGAAAACCTGCTGAACCCTCCCATCTGCACATACCATCTGCACACCCTCATGGCCTGCCACAACCAGTGGTTCAACCAGCTGCTTCATGCAATAATGAAACAAGCAGTACCCAGCAACTGAGTTGTCTTCAAACGACACTATCTTGGAAACAGGTAAATAACCAAGTAAAACTGATGCATGCTGGGATGGTTGGCAGCACACATGCTTGGATATATTGCTGATGCTCAGATATACTGGCCAAGCAATCTTGTTGCCCTTAAACCAAGACAGCTCAGTCTTGTCAGATGCTAAAATCACTGGTGCTACTGTAGCTCCAGCAGAAATGTGTTCCTAGAGTATTCATCAGGTATGTTATCTTGTGCTAGTGTTTCCGAGTGTGCTCACTTGAGTTTTCCACCACCAGTCACCTGTCCACATCTTGTCATAATGGCAAGTTCTACCTTGACAATCCAGGTAGACCTTTTCTGGTGCATATGCAATCTTGCCTTGAAATGAGGGATTGCTAATTAATTCATGAATGCATGCAACAGGATTGTGCAGCCACAGCTCCAGTTCTTCAGCATTGGGATCTTCATTCACAGACTCATCTCCAAGTTCTGTAGGTTCGAGATCACCCTGGACGTGGACAAGTTTGCATTTCCATTCTGGCCCAGTGGGAAGTTTATTGATCGTTTTCATGAATGTATACTTACTCTGGAAGCTAGGTTTGATGTGGTCTTTAGTCTGGACTCATGGTAATGTTAGTTTTCATCCATCTACTGGTTCCATGATTCATTTACTAACAATTGGTAACTTTAGGAACTCATCAGTAGCACACTGGTTCACGTTCCTGATGAGCCACTCAGCAAGTTGCCATTCTTCTTCATCTGCAAATGGGGCATATGTGCCACTCCCAGAGGCTTCCTGAAATGCCCGCATCCTTTTGAATGTCGTGCTTGCTGTCCCCAGGACATTTGCAACAGGAGCTGCCACAAATTCTTGTGCATACTGAGGAAAATGGCCACCTCCTGGTTGGTCTTCCTCTTCACTGTGTGTGGGACCAGGTTTGTCATTGTAATCGAAAGGTATGTCAACATCAGTGTTATCAACATTTCTATTTACCTGATGCACCCTTCTTGTATCAGAGGTGCCCACATTGGTATCCAAATCAGTGGCATGCAGAACCTGAGCATGGTTTTCCCACTGAGTATGACAACATCGGGAGTGTGCAATATGCTGTCACACACTACAGGAGGTAGGAAATGGTCATTTGGAGTGACTACATATGTGATGCTGACGATTGGGTATATGGTGAGGCATAGCAGCAAAAACAGGAAAAGAATAGCACGCCAGGGAAGATCATATTCTTTTCCACCTGGTAGATGTGGTAACTGCCAGGACAGCCAGATGCCACTGTCCCATTCTGTGGCTCCATTTCATGGTTCGGCTTCTACCCTTAGACTCTGTAAAAATTTCATCCTTTTGCAGGTGTCCATGTCACCAATGTTACGCATCAGGTTTGTTGATCACCATGACACGGTGGTTGCTTTAGGTTTGCAGCAAGAGGATATAATGCTTGCATTATATCCTCAAGTCTTGGTTTTTTTTCTTTTCATCTGGAATATGTTTAACAATGCCCAAAGTACTCAATGATACTCCCTATTCTTGTTGTGAATTACGAGTAGCACACACCACCAGCCTCGGCTTCACAGGCTATTACTGAGCCTGGCGAGGTAAGAGAAGGAGAAGGCGAGCTCACGCGCACTAATCACCCGTAAGGTAGCGGGAAGACAAGTGGTCAAAGCTGGGGACACCAGCTGAGACCCTTGGGTTTATATACTATGGAGTACAGTGCACAGACCACAGGGTCTGTGGGATAAACTACTATACATGGCTAGTTAAAGTACACGAACATGAGAGAGTTCTCACCAGGGTTAACGGAGATTAAGGGGGCATGCCAGCCATGAGGCATGATGTCATATGATGTCATGGTCTGGGTCCAGGTCATGTGACAGGTCACGTGACCAAGGAAAGAAAGGGGCTGAAGTGGTTCGTAACATTACCCCCCTTTGCTACGACTCAAGTTCCAGATGAGTCATTGCAAACGGAGTACCAGCTTCAGGGCTATAAGTAGCGAAAAGGCAACTCATCTCTGTCAAGGAGAGACCACAAAGGGGGCGAGGGGCAGAGGGCGAAGTGTGGTGGAAGGCGTCAACCGCGTCTCGTGCATTGTCAAGATGGGAAGCCGGTTCCCACGTGTTGTCGGTTTCATCGTAACCTTTCCAGCGAACCCGATATTCCAATTTCCCACGTTTCAAGCGGGAGGTGACAACAGCCTCAACCTCATACTTGGGGTGTCCTTCTTCTGAGACCTCGATCGCATCTGGGCAAGAGATCAGCTGACCAGGCAGTGGGGATCAGTAGGGTTTCACCTTGGAGATGTTCACTACCGGGTGAATCTTGAAAGATGTGGGGAGACGCAGTTCAACTGCGTTAGGGAGGGTTTGTAACACTTCGAATGGTCCGAGCCACTGTTGTGTTAATTTACGGGCAGTGTACGGCAATTTCAAATTGTCTGTGCTGAGCCAAACTTGATCGCTGGGTGCGTAGTTAGGTGCGTCTGTTCTAGCAGATTCCTGGTTGTGCGCCATTTTGTCGCGTGTACGCTCTAGCGCTTGCTGCACTTCCTGGTGTGCGCGACCCGTGTCAGCATGGAAGCTTCCAGCCAAGGATTCCGATGCTCCTTCGAAACCCATCTGGGGAGAGTAGTTTCAGGTGATTGCGAACGGAGAGGATCCTACAGAGGATGAGAGAGAATTGTTATGGTGGAACTGGGCGAGTTTAAGGTAGTCAAGCCATTTGTCCTGTCTCTTGGCGATGTATGCCCTTAAATATTGTTCCATTTCCCGATTGATTCACTCTGTTTGTCCGTCCGTCTGCGGGTGATAGGTGGTGGAAAGCTTTTGCTCGATGCCCAATAACTTACACAGTTCGGTGGTGAAAGATGAGACGAACTGTGGGCCCCGATTGGATACTATTGTACGGGGAATACCGTGTTGCGACCATATGTGGTCGTGGAATAATTTAGCTAAATCTAGAGAGGAAATTGTCTTGGAACATGGTATGTAAATGACTTCTTTGGAAAATCAATCCACGATAACGCAAACCGCGTCGAACTTGTCGACTTCTGGCAATCCAGTTATGAAGTCTAATGAGATATCCTCCCAAGGATGAGAGTCAGCGGGGAGGGGTATAATTTTTCCTGCTGGTGCTTTAGATGAACCCTTTGTGAGGGCGCACATGTAGCAGTGATTTACATAGGAAATGATATCTTTCCGCATTTGCGGCCAAATAAAGAAGCGATTTATCGTATGATATGTGCAGGCTTGCCCATTATAACCCCCCAGGGGATCGTCATGACACGCTTTAAGGATCTTGGCCCGAATAGAAGGTGGAACATAAATTCGGCCGGTATAGTTGTGGAGGTAAACCTCTCTTTTTGCATCGTAGGTATAATTAAGCACGTTATTTATTTTTTGTGATTCTATTGTAACGTTTTTTATAAATAGTTCGGTGGGCAGAACCGTGACATCCTTGTTGAGATTCTCGACCATGTCGCCATGGTCTGGTCGACGAGAGAGGGGATCTGCATGGTTCAATGATCCCGGGCGATAGACGAATTCGAGGTTGAATTCCTGGAGGAGGGCGTGCCAATGTGCCTGGCGCCCTGAGAGCGTTTGGGGCTTTTTCCAGTATTCCAAATTTTTATGGTCTGTCCAGACCTTGAATCGCTCTTGTCCGATAAGATAATGTCTCCATTCTTCGAGAGCACGAATAACTGCCATTAGTTCTTTGTTGTAGATGGGGTAATTGCACTCAGTTGCGTCGAAAGAATGGGATAAAAAGGCGCAAGGACGCCATTGCCCATCTTCGCATTCCTGCCAGAGGATTGCTCCAGTTGCAATGTCGGAGGCGTCTGTTTCTATGCGCATCTGCTGCGTGCTATCTGGATAGGCGAGTAGCGGTGCTTCCGTGAATTTCTTTTTGAGAGCGAGGAAGGCCGCTCGTTCGGTGTCGCCCCACCGGAAAGGGGTATCTTTTTTGGTCAGGTCGTTCAATGGCCTTGCAATTTCTGCAAATTGGTCAATGAATTTTCGATAATAGTTACATAGGCCCAGGAATGCCTGGACTTGTTTAAGGCGCGTTGGTTCTGGCCAGTCCACGATAGCTTGTGTTTTCTTTTCCTGCATTTCTATGCCGTTCTTGGAGACGTTCATTCCAAGGAACTTGACCTTGTCCTTGGAGAATGCGCATTTTTCTGGTTTGATATATAAATCGTTTTCCCTGAGACATTGTAATACTTTGCGAACCAGCGCTTCGTGTTCCTCTTTGGTTTTCTTTTTTGTAAAGATCATCATGTCGTCCATATAAATAATAAGGAAGGCATATTGGTCGGAGAAGATGTCGTTCATCATATTCTGGAAGGTAGGGGGAGAATTAATGAGGCCGAAGTACATGACCATTGGTTCGTAAGCCCCGATTGGCATTACAAACGCCGCCTTCCATTCATCGCCTTCTTTGATGTGGACGTTATTGTATCCCCAGCGCAGATCCATGGCTGTGAACATGTCCACTCCTTTGAGGTGGTTGATGAGCTGTGAAATTAGTGGTAAGGGGTATGCATTTTTAATGGTTCCTTCGTTTAAATATCGGTAGTCCATAACGAGACGTTTTTTACCGTCCTTCTTTGGGATGAAGAATACCAGGGATGTTTGTGGAGACTTGCTCGGTTGGAGGTAGCCCTTTTTGACTTCTTTGTCGATGAAAGTCCGTACTTCTTCCAATTCTGTGTCAGATAGAGGAATGACTCTCCCCTTTCTTGGAACGAAGTTGGGCTTGAGATCGATGGCGTGATCCCAATGTTTCCTCAAAGGCATATGATTGGATTCCTGCTCCGAAAAAACGTCGAGAAAATCGTGGTAGGCTGCCGGGACCTTTTCGGCTACTCCGTCTTCGATGATGCGTAGTTTGAAGCCGAAATATCCATTCCGTTGACGCTTGTAATTGTTGCAATCTTCGGTGCAACGGGTGAAGTCGATTTTCTTCTCGACCCAGTCGATAGTGGGGTTGTGGCGAGCGAGCCAGTTGTAGCCGATAATCATTTGGTTCGAACCCAGTTTGACGACGAAGGCGTTGATTTTTTCGTGATGGTCCTGCAATGCAGCGACGAGTTCTACTCGATGAGTAACCTTACCAGCCTTACCCGGAGTGCCATCTGCGTTAAATACTTGAATCTGTTGTACAAGGGGAATTAAGTTAACGTTGTTTTTGGTGCACCATTTGCAGTCGATAAAGGTGTTGATGGCGCCACTGTCGATGAGTGCTTTTATGTTATCATCTTTTTGTGTGTTGCCCGTGGAGAAGAGAACAGCAATGTCCACCATGAATTCTCCTCCACTGATCATCTCTTGTGTAGGAATTTTATTAAGGTTAAGGTCAGCACAATCATTCTTAAAAAGGGAATTAAGCACGCTAGTTTTATAGTCCGGCGCCGAGCTCCGAAGAGACCCCCCTATGGACGTATCAGAATCTATTAAATTTTTCAGCACCTGGCTGATCGTCCTAACCGGGAAATCTCCGTCGGTGCACTCCAAGAGTTCGGCTACAGGCTCAGTGCCAGCTACGGGGATTTTTCCCTTGAGCACGGTCAACGAGTCGTCTATGCCTACCACTCTCGTACCAGTGCACCCGGAGTCCGGCTTACTTACTTGTACAGGATTACATAATGCCGCACTCGTCGGCTCGAAACCAGATTGTACAGAAATGTCACTATCATCCCTAATCAAGGGGTCCAAATGTGCTGTAACTATGTTTTTGATGTTTTCTAGTTTTATTCTTTTTTCTTTTATTTTATCCAGCTTGCTAGGCGACACCCTACCGTCGACTAGCTGCTTCCTTTTAAAGCCTCAGACGCTTTTGTCCTGGCTTCTGTTTCGAAGACATCGGCCCAGTAGGCGCGAGCTTCGTCTGACATATAGTCCTGTTGGGAGGATGTTGCCGCACGGGCCTTGGTTTCGGGCGGGGTTTCAGAGACGACCGCCCACGTCTCGGTGTAGTACCCATCCTTATCGGGCACCCATACTTGGCGCATATGTTGAACCGGTGCTCGGTTCCTGTCTTGTGCTGGATTGTAAGGCTTCTTCGGGAGCCAGCAGTCCCGTCGAATGTGGCCTGGTTTGCCACAATTAAAGCATGTGCGGGTTTCCGGGGGCCTCTGCACTGCCCCAATTTCCATGGGAGCTCCCCTTCCAGGTTGCGTCCCATATTGCGTAAACTGCTGGTTAGGCGGTGGTCCCTTAGGCAGGTTGTAGCGTTGCGCCCCGCCGTAGCGCCTTAGTTGGAACCCGCGTTCTATTTCCACGGATTCGAAAGAGCGACCGACTTTTCTGTATGCGTCAATCAACTCGAAGATGTCGTCTTCTACTGACATGTGTAGGTGGACCTGCATGTACATGCGAGCGTCCACAGCTCGCTTGAGAATTTCTATGCCGTGACCATTGTCGATCTCGGCTTCCTTGAAGAGTACCTCGAAATTTTGGAGGAACTCATCTATGGGCCTTCCTTGCTGCTTCAGCCGGTTAAGCTTCTGCAGTGATTCGTGTGCGAGCACGTCGATCTGGAAGTGATCTTTGATCTCCTTCTGGAGACCCTTCCAGTCAGGCCACGCTTCATCTCTGCGGGGGTAGCCCAAAGATTTCCCCATCGGGCTGGTTGCGTCTGTGATTTCGGAGTCGCAGTACTCCTCTAGTTTTAGCCGTGCGTAGGAGGCGGCTTGACCCTCCATCCTTGATAGGACCACAACAGCCCTGAGTTTGTCCGAGCCCCAGTTTTGGAGTGAGACCCAGACGGTGATTTGGGTGAACCACACCCGAAATTTATCTCTTGTACCGTCCCACTTGCCAGGATCAGCGACCTTTTTGGTGATAGCAGAGGGGCTGTCCTCCTTTTCCTTTAGAAGGGCGGTAAGAAGCGCCTTCAAGTTGTCATTGCTTAGTGATGATGATGACATCGTTTCTTGTGGCAGGGGGGCGGTTTGTCTTTGTTTGAATTTGAGCCGGTAAGGCTCTTTGGATACTTGTGGAAGTGCTTCAAGCAGGCCCTCAAAAGAGGGGGATTTGCGGAGTTGTGAATGGGCCTGTTCCGGAGAACCAGGCACCGATCCTTCATATTGGGAAATTTTGGAATCCTACAGTCCTTACTCACCG
>JBBPKS010000146.1:0-20123 GCA_038089355.1 Pulveroboletus ridleyi | reverse complement strand
GTCGTTGTCGTTGTCGTTGTCGTCCCGTTTTGTCGCGTGGGGTTGCGTCGTGGGACAACTGTGCGACGGTCTTGGTCGGGTGCGTCATCAATAGGATGGATAAGTTAGAATCAGAAAAAAGAAACAAGGCAAAACAAGGGGGAGACATGAAGAAGGGATCGGGAAGGCCTCTCGCGAACAACAGACATTGTCAGTACGAGCGGATGAAATGAAATCATCAGAACTGAGAGACATCTGACGAGCAACAGATGTGGTCCAAAAGAACCACCGGAGCATTCCTTTGGACCACAAACCCCACCCGTTTTCGCTGTCGAAGGTCCCCTACTGTTGGGGAGGGCCAAATATGGGTTTTGGTGGTTGAATTTCAAGAGGGATGGTCTTACAGACCAATTTCCCGTGTATAGCAAAATTGGTCTGTAAGATCATCTGAGTTCGAAAAAAGTGCTGCCAAGGGTGCAGGATAAGTACTACTTAAATATGAGGTGTCTAACCCTGAACCCTGTATAACCCTAAGCTATGATCAAGATCTGGTTAAGATCTGAGCGAAGCCCTTGATCTGAGTTGCTGACGGATCAATGATCTGTGGAGATAAATATGGTTAAAGGGATCAATCTACAATCTGATGGGAAATATAAGTAAGCTGATGAGTAAGCGGCTGATAAATAGAATGGAATGACATGATAAATATGGAATGAGTCATAGGTCATGTCAATAGGCTGGACCTTGACATAGATGGAATGGAATGATGTAAATGAGGGTAGCCTAGACCCGAATTAGTGAACATGAGTGAAATCTAAGGTAACTGGACAGATATTAAGGATAGGGGTTTATGATTGAAGTGTTATTGTCATAAATATTGTTTGAGAAAATTGTGGTTCTGACAATAGCCCTCTTATTTGTAAAAGTAATTGGTTCCTATGATACCAGTGCTTCACTGAGTAGACATTCTAATGTACCAAGACTGCTATGGACCTCCATAGGTCAGGTTAGAAAGTAATTTTCCTAGAGAAAGGATCAGGGAAGGTAAAAAATATATTATTTTTTTCCCTAGAAGATAGAAATGAGTTTAATAGTAAAAATGAGCAAATAAATAGTGGGTAGTATATATATTGTTTGACACACATTTACATAAAGGTGACATAATAGAACCATTTCCAGATGTGATGTATCAAGTCATATTATGGTATTCCAGGATCCAATATATATAGTTCCAATATAATGTCAAAAAACTGTCTAAATGAGTCATGATTTTGAAATAGCTGCCATTTCATCAGATCTTATCCAAATCCCTTGATTCTTGCATTGGTAGATAGCCAAGGGTTAATACTCTATTTGGCTTACTTACATAATAGAGTTAGGTTTAGTGGTTCTCACAGGATATTGCATTTAGCACAAAATAGGTAAATATCCAGACTGTTACACTTGATCCCAAAGGGTTAAGCATTGACTTGGTGAGAAGGTTCTAAACCTTTGAGTCAAGGGGGTATCTTGCAAATGGCAAGATTGAGGGTTCGTCCTAGCAATGGCTAGATGAAGGACTTTCTGTTGAAACAGGTGGTCCAAGGACAATCCATTGTAATCAGGATGGGACACAGGTATGAGCAGAAGTGCTCACTCAAGTGTAGAGCAAAGACACAAGAAAAGGAATAGAACTTTGTATAAGCCAAGTAGGTCTAAGCTAGGGATACTGGAAACCACATGGTGTGATTTATATACAAGGATCAGAGGACACTGAGTAATCATATAGAAACAGAAAGAATATCAAAGAACAGTGAGCTGACTGATTGTTGAGTTAGCAGGCCAATGGTGAAATAAGAATGATGAGTAAGCATGGAACAACAGGGAACACCAGAGAACAATCAGGTATGTGGGAGAAGGAACTATAAACTTAGCATAAAAAGAACTAAGTAAGAAAAAATGTAAGTTCAACAGAGGGAAAAAGAGTAAGCATAATGGTAAATTGTAACACAGACAGTTTTTGGGCCACTGTAGTTCCTTTAGTCATCAGTATAATTGTCTTTTCTGACTCACCAGTATCTTTGCTGAAGAAAGAGATTTTCTTCTTTAAGACAATCTGTCTGATTTGGTCCCATACTTTGTGACCTGGGCTCAGCTCCAGGCCTCTCTAGCACATAGTATCTGGATTTGTATCTCAGTATCCACTGAGAGTCTATTATCAGTGCCAGAAGGATACTCTCACTTTCCCTGTATATTTAATTCTGAACTCCATAATCTCTACTATGTGTCAATCAGTGGAAATAATAGACAATGGGAGAGCCATACCTACCCAGAACCACCTCCAGCCCTCTTCTTTGTCCCTGAAGAAAGCAAAACCACTGTTACGATTTATATGTATACTTCATTTCTTTTCTCGTCATTGGACTTACTTCTCCTTGCTTAGCTCTCATTGTGCTAAGCTCATAGTTCCTCCTACTATGTGCTCATTTATTCTCCTCTTTTCCAGAAGGTTCTCTGCTTACTGTCATACCTGTCCCAGCCCCTACCAACTCCAGCCTCTGAACCCTACTCCAGACCCCATTCATCCACCTCCGGACCTCTTTACTCGGATTTTGTCCCTTTCATATCGGACTCCGTTTTTCTAGTATCGGACTTCCCTCGCTTTCCTTATTTAGTACTCCCTTTATATCTTCGACCCTCCATTCCCTAGTTATGACCCTTAGCCTCATCCCTTCGACTCTTCGCCACACCATATGTTCTCACTATGTATGTTCCCTGTCTTCATATGCTTCCCATTTACCCGATGTACCTTACCACACAGTCCTCCATTCCTCCGTCCGAACTCCGGACCGGACTTCAGTATATAAAGCTCCTGTATTCCGCTTCTGTACCTCAGTACAAATATCGAACTGGTCACCTCCTGTCTCTCGTTCAACTCCCCTCTCTCCTACCCCCTACTTTCCTTCTACGAAATATGAGAACAGAGCCTAGGCAAGGGCATGACACATAAGTCCTGCGCCAATGTCCTTCTAGGTACCCCCTTGCCGCTCCAAACTCTGTTTGTCCCCTCACGAACTTCATATACTAACCCTTGGACCTCCAATCGGACTTGAGTCTGGAGGACCCAGACTTGACACTTACTCATTGAGTTCCTTTCACGATTGGCTTACTGACTCAACGATCAGTCAGCCTTTTATTCTTTCTTGTTCCTTCAGTTTCCATATGATTACTCAGTGACTCTTCGCCCTCATATATAAACCTCCAAGTAGTACCTCTGTCTCTCAGCTTAGACCTACTTGGCTTACTTAATCCTAACCTCCTTTTCATGTGTCTTTGCTCTACACTTGAGTGAGTGCTTTAGCTCCTGCTTGCATCCCATCCTGATTGCAAGGGATAGTCCTTGACCCACCCACATCACTGGGAAGTCTATTATCTGGCATTTCCAGGACGAACCCTTGACCTTGCTGTCTGCAAGGTACCCCCTTGTCTCAGTGTCTTAGGACCTTTGCCAAGTTGATGCCTGACCCTTCTGGATCAAGTGTAATAACCACCTCTTCTCTTTGTTATGACTGTGTTGAGCAGTCATCAAAGGGGACAGGAAGACGCTGTAGGAGCCTGCGGCCTCCTACGGTTGTAGGCCCCATTTTTCAGCTCGTCCACACGTCCATCAAGCGTCCGAGTTGTGTCCTGTGTCCATCCGTACCATCTCGAGGTTAGTCCGTTTTGCTTCTCGTTTATCCATTTGTCCGTCTTGTCTGTCTGGCTCCGGTCAACATGTATCCGTTTCATCTGGTCCGGTTCTGTCGACCGGGTCACTTATTTACCTTCGTCTCTTGCTGGTTCCATCCTCTATTTAGTCTCATTTGACTTTTGAATACGATATTTTGTGTTTCTTGCTGTCTTGCTACCTAGACTCGGGTGTCCCTTCATAGGGCCTCGTGCGTTACCATAGATACAAAGTCCAGGGAAATGCCCGGACTATAAAAGTGTTGTATTGAGATCTTGAATCTCATCAGTTTTGCACCCACTGGTCATCTCTCTATCATCGGAAGTCCCTTTCCTCATCGTCGGGATCGTGCTCAACATCGTTTTCCTCGTCATTGTCAGTTTCCAGGTCCTCGTCCTTGACCCATCGTTCGTATCTGGCTCTCGTCCTTGGCCGGGTTTTCTCCCTATCATCGTCAATCTCGCTCAGCTTCATCAATTTCATTCATCCTCGTCAATTTCCGCTTGTCTTTGTCAGTTTCTCTTTGTCTTTGTCAGTTCCATTCGTCTTCGCCCCCTATCGCCCTCGATCCGGTCCCATCCGTGACCACATCCGCGCACACCCGGTCCTCACTGTCAACTGGATTACTAGTTTCCTGTCCGGAACATCGTCCGGAACCATCTGGTCTCACTCTCATGCACTGAGGTCAGTCGTAGTTGTCTGTCCCCGGCACTGACCCTCCACAGAATCCCTTGGGACGAGGAAACTCGACCCCCACACACATCACCCCACACCCACTAAACATCTTTCAACTGGAGCCCACCGCGAGGGGTTCTACAGGGTTTTCGAGGAGGACGCTGCGACCAACACCTCAGCGACAAGAGCTCGAGGACCTCCTCATCGAATTCCGTGGACTTAATCTGAGCAGATCTTCAGATCTGTTTATTCCGGTGACTCCAGAACGAGCACACCACAATGTGCCTGGTACCAGAGATTCTTCCTTGTCAGATTACCCACCTACAGATTTGCCCTTTTTCCCTGGGGGTTTCGTTCAATCCATGCCTCGTCGAAGAACTTCTCGCTTGCACGAGGAACCTGCATGTCCGCCCTCACCGCTCTCACCCTTAACGCCGCTCAATTCATCGAGTTCGGCATCAAATTTCATTCCAACCCCCACGTTGCGGGAGCATCAATTGCTCTCAGATTTGTCGAGTTCGTCCTCATCTTCACCATCTCTCGGGTCACTTTGGGACCTATCCGTCAACCCGCTGCCTCGTCCGCCAAGCCCGTTTGCACCAGCAGTCAATCCGCCCGTCCTCGTCATCAACCCACCAAATCCACCAATTCAAGCCCCCGCCATCCGACCACCAATGGCAAACCAAGGAAACCACATGCCCCTTCGTGGCACCCCCAACACACCCAAGTTCGATGGGAAGGCCCCATCCCAGCTGCCTCGGTACCTCGCGGAAATCGTGGAGATGGGTGTCCAGTATGCCCTCGATCCAGCCGGTATGGTCAAGGCGGCCATCTGGTACGCTGATTTCGATGAGGCAGAGCTTTGGGAGATGTTGCCTGAGGCATCCACCGTCCCAGCTGACTGGGATGCCTTCGTCATTGCTGTCAAAAAATTATATCCGGGTTGTGAAGGTACCAACCGGTACCGTCTCGCTAACATTCAATATTTTGTAGAAGACTGGAACAAGAAGACCATGTGCAGCCAGGACGAGTTGGGGGAGTATTGCAGGGGCTTTAGGAAGCTCGCTGCGTCGTTGATTGCTAATGACAGGATCTCAGAGAGGGACCGGAACCGGATGTTCCTCAACGGTCTCCCGGCCGTGCTACAGGAACATGTTCGCCACCACCTTTCGATTGTTAAGTCAGATATCCACCCGGATATGGCCTATCCGATGGACGATACCACGGCGGCCGCACAGTTCTTGTTATCTGGTGCTGCCCACCACAACCCCGTCGTCGCTGACAACAACCCGCCAGCTCCATATCAGCAGCCCCCTTATCAACCTCCTCAGTATCAACAGCCGCAGTACCAGCAGCCAGCTTATCAGCCCCCTCGTCAGTTCGCTGCACCAGCAGCCCCAGCACCCGCCTTCACTCCGGCTCTGCCATTCAAGGCGAAGTCTAATGTCAACAATCGATCCACCATATTCTGCAAGTTTTGCGCTGGCCCGGATCATTATATCCACACTTGCCCTGTTTGTATTGAATATCTCCAGACCGGCAAGATCGTCCATGGCCATGATGGCCATTTGTATATGCCAGATGGCACGGGTATCCCCTGTGTTCCTGGTTGTCAATGCCTCAAGGAGGCCATCGACCATACTCTCGCCTCAGGCCAAGCTGGTCCTTCTACAAATCCGGCCGCGTCTTCCTCTCAAGTTTCTGCTAATATCTTGTCAGCTGCGTTCCCGGACACCCCGTCCATTCTCAACATCGACCCTTCCGCCTTCCTTGCTACCACCGTCCACTCTTCGGATGATGAATCCGAACCGGAGGCGGATCGCCCTGACTTCCAACCGTACATCGCACAGGCCTGGGCCAACTTCCAGGTGGACAAAGCTGCGAAAGAGAAGGGCAAGCGCGTCCAGTTCGACAGTGTCCAAGTCCCGCCTCGCAAGTATCCAGCCCCTTGTTCCACATCCGTCTCAGAGGAGCTTCTTTCACCAGAGCTCCAACAACAACAATCATCATCATTGTCTGCCACCCATGCTCCTACCCCTGTCCCAAACACTTCGTCTTCGCGCCCGGAGCAGCGCAAATCTTCTGGGGGCGCTGTTGCCTCATCTTCATCATCCGTCCCTGCCATTACGGGTCCAACCAGACCCGGCACGTCTTCATCCAGCTCGACCGGTAACGTTTCATCTTGCGTCCCCAATGCTAACACATCTTTTCCATCATCGTCTGGCCCCCAGTTTAGGTACTCCTGCCCGCTTGATGACGACTCAGCCCCCAAGCGAGTCCTGGACCGGGTCATGGACATATCCGTCCCAGTTCCCGTCAAAGATTTATTCGCCGTCTCCCCTGAATTTCGTAAACAATTTCGCGACCTCACCATGGTAAAACGGGTCGCACCCTCCACTTCCACTAATGTTGTTCAAGTTAACAAGCTCGCTGGTCTTGACCCAGCTTCTGTCGCCCACAAGTACGGCAATCGGGTCCTCTACAACGAGGATGGACTGATCATCGCCCACCACAATGTTCCTCTCCATGCCATCGAGGCCCGGATCGCCTGTTCCGGTCGCACCATCTTGGGTGTTCTCAACTCCGGATCTGAAATCGTTGCCATGCCGAAGCAGGTATGGGAAGGATTGGGCCTTCCAGTCCGGTCTGACCACACCATGCGAATGTCTTCTGCCAACACCAGCGTCGACACCACTGTCGGCGTTCTTGAGAACCTTGCCTTGGACTTTGGCACAGGAGAGGTTATGTTGCAGGTCCAGGTGTTGGCCCGTGCTAACTTTGACCTCCTGTTGGGGCAACCATTTCACTGTCTCATGGGGGCGACTACTGACGATTACCCGGACAGTTTGCAGACGATAACCCTTCGTGACCCCAATACGGGGAAGCAGTATACATTGCCAACCTGGGCCTGGTCAGAGGGCTGCCCCCGCTGCCGCGAGAACAAGCATTGCAATGTATATCAATCTGCCCTGGAAACGGATTTTTAGTTGTCGATGATCCGGAATCCGCCTGGGGAGAACATGGTATTTTCTATTTGTCGTCTTCTCCTCGTCCGTCATCGTCTTTCCGCCCTTGTTATTCGTATTTTTATTCTCCTTCCTACCTACGTTTACCGCCACTGTCTGCCGGTCCGCCACCACCCTCTGCGGACTATGCGTTTCTATCTTCCACTCAATCCGTTCTCACGTCGGACGCCCTTCGAGCGATCACATCTATTTATTCATATGATATTTTTTCACACTCCTTGGTCTACAAACCCATAGCCAAGAAGGTGCGTGCTGTTATGGCTCCCATTGACGAGGAGTTTCGTATCACCCGCTCTCTTCCAGCTGATCCGCTTGCCGGATTGGCTCCTTTACCGTTTTTTCTGCCGGACTTTGTACCCGGCATTCGTTTTACACAGGAGCGCGCTAATGCTCTAGACCTCGACCCCGCCAACTGGCTTTTGCCAGAAGAAATCAAACTCGTCCGCTGGCTCGTTCACAAGCATGAATCCACCTTCGCCTGGGTGCCTACCGAAAGGGGGTGCCTCGACAAAAAATACTTCCCGCCCGTCAAGATTCCGACAGTGCCCCATATGCCATGGGTGCTTTGCAACATTCCCGTCCCCCCGTCTATGTGGGTGGACACTATTCAAATCATCAAGGACCAGATCGCCTCCGGTGTTTACGAACCCTCCGCTGCCTCATACTGATCCCGTTGGTTCTGTGTCCTCAAACAGGATGGCAAATCCCTCCACCTCATCCACGACCTTCAACCCCTCAATGCTGTCACCATCCGCGACTCGTCGACTTCACCCTTCGTCGAGCATTTCGCAGAGTCATTCGCAGGCTTTGCCATCTACGGCATGATGGATCTCTTTGCCAGATACGACCAGCGTCCACTACATCCGGACTCACGTGACCTGACTACGTTCAACAGCCCGATGGGTCCACATCGGCTGACCACCGTCCCTATGGGATACACGAACGCGGTACAGATCTACCAAGCTGACATGTCGTTCATCCTACAGGACGAGATCCTGAGGTACACTTACCCGTTCATCAACGACCTTCCGGTCAAGTCGGTCACCACCCGGTATCAGCGTCCGGATGGTACCTATGAGACTATCCCAGAGAATCTGGGCATCCGCCGATTCATCTGGGAGCATTTACAGGTTGTTTACCATATCCTGCAGCGCCTCCAGAACGTCGGTGCTACCATATCCGCCAAGAAATTCGTCCTCGCTGCACCGGATGCCACCATCGTCGGTCACAAGTGCACATCCGATGGCCGGATCCCTCACGAGGCCAAGGTTCAGAAGATATGTGACTGGCCGGCCTGCCAGAACCTCACCCACATCCGCGGATTCTTAGGAGTTTGCAGGGTGGTTCGTATTTTTATCCGTAATTTTGCTTCAATCGCTCATCCGTTGGTCAATCTGACCCGGAAGGGCGTTCCGTTCGAATGGGGGGAGCCCCAACAATGTGCAATGCAGCGTCTTAAGGACGCTATTTGCACCTCACCTGCGCTTCGCCGTCTCAACTACAAGTCCGGACGCGAAGCTATCCTTGCCGTCGACACATCCGTGATCGCAGTCGGATACATTCTCTCTCAGATGGGGGAGGATGGCAAACGTTACCCAAATAGGTTTGGTTCCATTAGCTTGACGGAGGTCGAGAGTCGTTACTCTCAGGCCAAACTTGAGTTATACGGTTTGTTCCGTGCCTTGCGTGTGGTTCGTATTTTTGTTTTTGGACTGTCCAACTTCACCGTGGAGGTAGACGCTAAGTACGTCAAGGGGATGATCAATAATCCTGACCTCCAGCCCAATGCGACCATCAACCGGTGGATCGCGGGCATCCTCTTATTTAGTTTTCGTCTCGTTCATATTCCGGCTACCCGTCACTCCGGTGCGGATGGTCGTTCCTGTCGCCCCGCATCCGATGATGATCCCCCTGAGGACGATAATTTTGAGGATTGGTTAGATGACGCCTATTTGTTTTCAATTTTCTTATTGAATGATCGTACTTCGTTGTCGTTGCCTCCTCACTGTTTCAGATCGTTTTCTCATCTCAACCCGTCTCCGCCCCCCTTATCTGTCTTCGCAACCGCCCATCCAGGTCCGGTTGTCGACGATCCAGAGCTCCCTCGTTCAGCGAAAGCTGTGGCGAAGGACACTCGGATTGACTGGATCCGGGAATTCCTTGACACTCGCATCCGCCCAGCTGATCTATCCGACGCAGAATTCGTGTCATTTGTCAATGCCGCCACCCGCTTCTTCATCCTCAATGGGTCGCTCTACCGTCGCGAACCACATGGCCGCCACCAGCTCATAGTCCCACTTGAGCGCCGGTATGGCCTCATCCGCAAAGCCCATGACGACCTCAGTCACAAAGGAGTCTTTTCCATCCGGTCTTGCCTCCTCCTCCACTTCTGGTGGCCTCTCGTCGTCGACGACATCAAATGGTACATCCGTACCTGTCACGAGTGCCAAGTCCGGCAAACGCAAAAGCTTCACATCCCCCCTACCGTACCTGTCGTCGGTGGCCTATTCCACAAGGTCCACATTGACATGATGGTCATGCCACGATCCAGTGGTTACCGGTTCATCGTCCAGGCCCGGTGTGCTCTCACTGCATATCCGGAGTGGCGGATGTTGCAATCCGAGAATGCAGCTGCCATCGCGTCTTTTATTTTTGAGGATATCCTTTGTCGTTGGGGAGCCGTCTCTGAGCTTGTTACTGACAACGGTCTGGCTTTCATACAGGCAGTCGAGTTCCTGTCCACCCGGTATGGCATTAACCACATCCATATCTCACCCTACAACTCCCAGGCGAATGGGGTGGTCGAACGGCGTCATTACAATGTCCGGGAGGCCATCGTCAAAAGTTCCCAGGGAGGGGAGGTGTGTTGGCCAGCCACCGCCCACTCGGTGTTTTGGGCAGAGCGCGTCACTATCATGAAGTCGACAGGGCTTTCGCCCTATTTTATGGTACACGGCGTCGAGCCATTATTTCCCTTCGACCTCACAGAGGCAACGTTTCTCTTACCCACTCCCAACACTGACCTTATCCCCACGTCCGTCCTGATTGCCTGGCAAGCTCATCAGCTCCAGAAGCGTCAGGACGACATAGATCTTATCCGTGACTGTGTCATCGCCGCCCGGTATGCGTCCGTCAAGCAGTTTGAGGCGCAGTTCAAGAACTGGATCCAGGACCAGTTGTTCAATCCGGGTGACCTCGTCCTGGTCCACAATACACGGGTCAAGAAGGAGCTGAACCGGAAAACGAAGTCATGGCATCTCGGTCCAATGGTGGTCCTTCGCAGGACTGCTGGAGGGTTGTATCTGCTGGCTGAGTTGGATGGATCAATATCGAAGCTCAGGTATGTGGCCTTCCGGCTGTTGCCATACCATCCACGAAGCAAGATATCCGTCCCAGTAACGGATCTAACCGGACTTGACAACGACAACCTCGACGAATATCCAGCCGAGGAAGACGTGAAGCAGAGCAGCGATGAGGAAGAATAGTGGTCAGACTCGGACTCGGACTCATTTTTATTTTTATCATCATCGCTGCATATACGTTTTACCCCGGGTTTCGTCCGGTGCTCTCATATCTGAACAATCGTTGCTGAATCGACAAAAACAGACAGTCATACAATAGATTCCATACGTCTTCCTCTCCTTTCTCTCATTGTCCGTCTAACAAAAAGAAAGATAGAAAACATATGAAAAACACAAATTACAAAAACATATCCGTATCTGTATCCGTCTCCTTCTTGGTCACCCGCTAAGCATATTTAGATATTCGTTTTCTTGCGCGCATAGAGACCATGCGCACATTTTGACATTTTGTTTAGACTCCAGTCGTATCCAGTACCTGGGTCTATCTGTGTGGGGGTAGAAGCGGAAGCAGTCAATGAAAACAAGTCGGGTGGTACCCTGCACAATCTTATCTTATCTTATCTTCATTTGATTTTTCTTATCTGTTTATCTTATCTTATCTTGGACTCATCCGTTTCTTTGATCGCTCAGGGATGGTATCCGGTACGGACACGGACGCGATTGGATACGGATGCGGGCGCAATGAGACACATGGGATCGGAATGGATACATTGCGAAAAAGAAAAGAGACACTATCTACAACGGAACGACTACCTACCATCCGCCCAACGCTGCCCTCACCACCGCCAGCTCACTGCACACCTCATCGAACACGGCCGATGCTTTCTGGACTCGGGCCACTGCTACATGGACCCGAGCCACTGCCTCCTGGACTTGGGCCCCCGCTTCTTGTACTTGGGCCCGGCCGCTGATTAGCTTCTGTTCCAGGAGGGCGATGGTCCGTAGACCTGCTTGGCGCACCTCCGGATCGATGTCGCCGCCGCGTGGTTGCCACTCCCTGTTGGAGGGACCTGGTTTGTCGGCCCTCTCATCGTCATGCTCACTTTTGGATATCTCGACCACTCATACTGGGACCCGGTTTCGACAAGGGCGAGTAGGAGCATCTATAATAATCGGTCAGTGACATTGCTGGGTTTCGACACAACTCACCTTGGGCCTTGCCCTTCCCTTTCTGGTCTTTCAACCCGCTTGCCTCCTCCATTGTCTTCGGGTCAGTTGCCTTGGTCCGGTGGCCACTCGACTTGTTGCATCTCGACTTGAGATGCACGCACCTCTTGCAGGTGCGGCCCTCCAGTCCGCGGCACTCATGGTTTGACCGTGCGCATGGGCCACATGGCTCGTCATGCATGACAGACCCTGCACGGGTGTCAGCCTTCTTGAATGGTCGGGGGCGTTCATCATCCTGTTCCTCTTCGTCATTGTCCATGGGCAGTCGCTGCCGCTGGGGGACTCTCAGCACGATCGATACAGTTATGACTTCACTATGCACCTTATTCCGTGCAGGGATCAGAATGACGGGACATGGCTTCGTCGCACCCGTGTCCTTACTAGGCGCTGGGACCGGACCTGCTGGGGCTGGATTGGCTTCGGGGGATGGTGGCCGTTCGGCCTCTTCCTGGGCCTGTTGCGTTGCGGCCCGTTCCTCGTCGTGTTGCCTTTCGTGTTCTGTTTTTTCTGCCTTCCACCGGGCGACTGTCTCATTCGATTCCTTGATGCATTCCGCGACGCCTGGGTCCAGGATGGCCTCGACGCCCAGATGGTGGGCGTCTTGTAGGCATCCGATGGCGTGATTCTGGGACGGGTTAGAATTCAAGCAAGACACAAGGGCCAGTCACATACCACAGTATTCTCCCACTCTGCAATCCACATCTCTTTTTCTTCCTCCAGCTCCTCCTTATCGTCCGGAACAGTCTTGGCGACGATGAGAATGGACTTGCTTGCAGCCTTGAGGTTGGTCCAGGCGTGAGTCTTCGGATTGTCCTTCGACGAGAGTTGAGTGTATGCGAGGATGGCATCGAGGTTGGACATCGTGGCAGGGTGTAGAGAGTAGCAAGGATGGTGGTGGTTGGAGAATGAGAGAGTTGTGATTCGTTACGCGACACGGTGGACACTTAGCATGATCTGCTCGCGTCGTGCCGGCTATTGTTCGACTACTGAGGCGCGTCGTTCCCATGGTCACGTGCCTGACTGGGGACAGTCAGCATTCAAGTCCCCCACGGATGTAGGAGCCTGTGGCCTCCTACGGTTGTAGGCCCCATTTTTCAGCTCGTCCACATGTCCATCAAGCGTCCGAGTTGTGTCCTGTGTCCATCCGTACCATCTCGAGGTTAGTCCGTTTTGCTTCTCGTTTATCCATTTATCCATCTCGTCTGTCCGGCTCTGGTCAACATGTATCCGTTTCATCCAGTCCAGTTCTGTCGACCGGGTCGCTTATTTACCTTCGTCTCTCACCGGTTCCATCCTCTATTTAGTCTCGTTTGACTTTTGAATATGATATTTTGTGTTTCTTGCTATCTTGCTACCTAGACTCGGGTGTCCCTTCATAGGGCCTCATGCGTTACCATAGATACAAAGTCCAGGAAAATGCCCGGACTATAAAAGTGTTGTATCGAGATCTTGAATCTCATCAGTTTTGCACCCACTGGTCATCTCTCTATCGTCAGAAGTCCCTCTCCTCATCGTCAGGATCGTGCTCAACATCGTTTTCCTCGTCATTGTCAGTTTCCAGGTCCTCGTCCTTGACCCATCGTTCATATCTGGCTCTCATCCTTGGCCGGGTTTTCTCCCTATCATCGTCAATCTTGCTCAGCTTCGTCAATTTCATTCATTCTCGTCAATTTCTGCTCGTCTTTGTCAGTTTCTCTTTGTCTTTGTCAGTTCCATTCATCTTCGCCCCCTATCACCCTTGATCCAGTCCCATCCGTGATCCCATCCGCGCGCACCCGGTCCTCACTGTCGACCGGATTACTAGTTTCCTGTCTGGAACATCATCCAGAACCATCTGATCTCACTCTCGTGCACTGAGGTCGGTCGTAGTTGTCTGTCCCCAGCACTGACCCTCCACAGAACCCCTTGGGACAAGGAAACTCGACCCCCACACACATCACCCCACACCCACTAAACATCTTTCAATGCTTCAGCTGGAAGAAACAATCAAACCTATATAGCCGATAACAAGGCTAGCTGGCAGAGAATGGAATGCTGTAACCCTGGCAGGGGAGTTACAAGTGCCAGCATAGCCGATCGGAGGAGAACCCTTAGCAGACGAGGTTTTAACCCAAGTCCCAGGGGCCTATGAAGGGTGAACTAGACAAGTGGTCAAAGCTGGGGTTTAGCCAGCCAGGACCACTGCCTTATGTATTGGCAAGGTCTGCACACAGACCAAGCAGTACACTACTATACATGGAAGTAATAGATAAGACTATGCTACATATGGTAAGATGGTAATGACCATGAGTAGAGAATGGAAATGCGGATGGAGATGAAGAAGGCAAGGCTGTTGTGAGGTGAACCCTGAGATCTGGATCTGAGATCCATGGAGATGGAAATCTAGATAAATATGATGTGATACATGGGCAGGAATTAGATCAGATCAGGAGATCTAGGAGGTGGCAGGAATGCTGTGGAGATCTGATGGAGATAAGGGTTAGGATAGTCTAAGGGTTGTTAACGTGTAACCCTAGAGGCTATAATGTCATAGATGACGCCGAGGGTCTGGACGTATCACATGACTGGTCATGTGATCGGCCTTGTGGGAGATTACGTGACGAAAGGAGCATGAGGAGTAAGGAAAGTGGTGAAAAGGAGTGTGAGAATAAAGTTAGTTGCATGCGGTTTATAACACTCTTGACTCAAGAATGGAGGCCACTGGTCAAATGCTACTTGACCAGGAGCTACATAGAAATGAGAGGGTTAGAATAGATAGGGAAAGACAGGGAAGGGTGAGAGAACAGGGACTTGGGATCATGAATCATTCTGGGTATACTGGATGGAAAGAGGGCAGGGCAGAAGTGTGGGGAAGAAATTGGGGGGGAACTTACCAGAGTAGGAGAGAGGAGCAAAGGTCTCACCCTACCAGGCATTCCAAGCAATGACAAAATCAGAATATAGGACCAATGCTGCACAAACCACAAACAGAGTCTCAGGAACCAAACCTGGAATCCATCACAGAGCCATTGATAACAGATAGGGATGCTATTATGCTTGATCCTGAAGGGTCGAGCATGAACTTGGCAAAGGTCCTAAAACACAGAGACAAGGAGGTATCTTGCTGGTAGCAAGATCAGAGGTTCATTCTGAATGCACCAAACAATGGACTTTCTGGTGAAATGGATGGACTGAAGACAATCCCTTGTAATCAGGATGGGACACAGGGAGAGCAAAAGTGCTCACTCAAGTGTAGAGTGGAGACACACAAAGAGGAAGGTTAGGATGTTATATGCCAAGTAGGTCTAAGCTGAGGTACATGTGAACTACTTGGGGTTTATATATGAAGGCGAAGGGATGCTGAGTAATCATATGGAAACAGAAAGAACAAGAGAGAACAAATGGCTGACTGATCATTGAGTCAGTGAGCCAATAGCAAAAGCCCCTTGGTTAGTAAGCAAGGAACGTTCTAGAAAACAGAAGAGGAAACAAGCATGTGGTAAAGGGAACTACAAGCTTAGCATAAGGAGAGCTAAGCAAGGGGAAATGAGTTCAATGGGAAAAAGTAAGTGAAATGGAACAAATCGTAACAGATGCTATCAGGATCAACTCAAGCAAGTTGAGATGAGATACAAAAAAGGTCTAAACTAAGGGACAAACTAAGCTGTGGCATTGGCACACAGACAGAGAATAACATCAAAGTGATGAGAATTCCAAGAATAAGGACTAGTACAGGACAAGTACTACTTATATATGTGCATAATATGAACCCTTGAGCCTATAATAGCCCTAAGTAGCAATTAAGATCCAGTTGGTACCCTTGACCCAAGATTTACTGCAGATCAATGATCTATGGAGATAAATAAACTAAATGATTGGATCTATGATTGGATGTGAAATATAAGTAAGTTATGAGTAAGTGGGTGATAAATAGAATGGAATGATGTCATGGGTGATGTCTAAAGGCTAGACCATAATGTAATGGTGATGATATACCTGATATCAATGAAATGATGCAAGTGAAGCCTAGATCAGCTGAATTAGTGGATAAATAAGGTTGGCTAAGGTAAATAGGTGTTATGCCAGAGGTGAAACATCAAAGCCAAGTGACTAAAGCTCTGCTATAAGACCTCACAAAAGGAAGAGAGCCATGGAAAGCACTTATCAGTCAAGGTTTTAACCCAAGACACAAGTGGCCAAAGCTAGGGGTACCAGCGATGGATGCACTCTTTATATATATCTACCTACTGTGCATGGACCATGCCATGTGTTACATGTGTGTATAGATAAGGTGTGAACTATTACTGTATGTAGATGTGATATCCCACAAGTGTGGATGGATTCTGTGAAAGAGTGTAGTAACTAAAAGGATGGTGCATGACATCATAGGTCTAGGCCCAAGTCATGTGACCAGTCATGTGACTGAAGTGTGAGAATGAAGAGTGAAAAATAATTAGGTCACCATATACAATATAACGATAGGTGAATTAGAGATTGAAGATTAGAATAGAATTATAAAGTATCATAATGGAAAATCATGATTCTGACAGACACAGATGGGATTTATGTTGTTGGGAATGATGACATGGCTATGGCAAATGAAAATGATCAGTTCAGACCAGAGAAAGGGAACAGGGAACATTTCCTTAAAGGGGAGGTGTAACAGGCTGCCTGTCACCTTGGAACCAGAACCCCAGAAACTGGACTAGAAACTCTGACTAAGGAACTTGGAACTCAGAACACATTGTATACTTCTACTGACTTCAACAGTCAACATTCCTATGATTTCAACAAACATTGCTAGTCCTCCAATGGATCAACTATTGGTTATTAAGCTCAACCCTGTACCCTGACTACATCATACTTCACCTGTATGGATATGATAAGCAGTCGATTTGGAAGATTTATCTTTGTCACTTCTGGAACAACTCTTCTTCATGTTATATCTCACTCTTATCCAGAGCAGTTGCAACACCTAGTAGCTGCAGTGGATGGCTAATAGGACTTACATAGAGGGCTTGAGGACATTGGGATGGTTGAAACTGATGGTTACATGTGAAGAGACTTATTGAAACTCAGTAGTCTGAGTGTGAACTGTAGGTACACAATTATCTAAGATTACCACAATAGGTAACTAAGTGTGTACTACAATAAAGGGTAGTGAGTTAGTCATGATCAGCTAATGAGTCAGTCATGCTTATTTAACAATATACAGTGAGGTGCAAAACCATTACAATGTTTGGTACTTTTGGAGTGTGTGTGATGTAGTATCTGATGGTGTGGGAATTTTGCTTAGCTTTAGTGGGGGTGTGAAAACCACTAACCCTTGGCTACAAATGTTGTCCCTGAGTCATGTGACCATGTGTAAATACTGTGGAGATATACCCATTTTAATCCATATATGTTATTGTAACAGTTTTGCACCTTTCATATTAAGTAGGGTATTTGGCAAATATCAGTACTTGGTATGACCTCCTTTGGCCTTAAGCACTGCCTGAACCCTCCTAGGCATGCTTTCAATCACTTTCTGACACTCCCCAGATGCTATATCCCACCACTTCTTCTCAACCCTTGCCCATAACTCCTTAATCCCCCCAGGAGGGTTTTCATATTCTGCAAGTCTTCTTTTGAGATAACCCCAGAGATGCTCAATGGGGTTCAAGTCAGGAGATTGTGCAGGCCACACTATAGTCCTGAATTCCTGGTCTTCCAGCCACTCCTTGACCTTTCTACAGGTATGTTTGGGATCATTGTCCTGCTGAAAAATGGTGTCAGGAGGATTGAAAGTGTGATGCTCTAGGGTGTTGAGCAATTCATCCTTCAATATTTGAAGGTAAAGGTCTCCATCCATTCTACCATCAATCTTGTAGGCATAGCCAACTCCCTCCCAAGTCATACAGCCCCATACCATCACAGAACCTCCTCCAAACTTTAAGGTTTCCTGGACTAGTCTATCATTCAGTCTCTCTCCTGGTTTTTTCCAAGCCCATTTGCACCTATCTGAGCCTAGACAATTAATTTTGGTCTCATCAGATCATATCACCTTCTTCCAGTCCTCCAGAGTCCAATCTTTATGGGCATAGGCAAAGTCCAAACGTGCTTTATGATGTTTTGCAGAGAGTAGAGGTTGTTTAATCTTGACTACAGCCTTCATTCCAGCCTTTTTAAGGTATCAACAAGTAGTGCTTGGATGGAGAGGCCGATTGGTGATCCCTGAGAGAGTTTTGGTCACTTGAACTGCATTTTCTGCCTTCTGGGATGAAATAAGCATGGTGAATATTGAAGGGGGAGAGTTTTGATGGGCAATCTCCAGTAGACTTTTGAAGGTTGGAACACTTCTTAGAATGAAGTCTGGACACAGTAGCAATGCTGAGACCAGTAGAAGAGGCAATAGAGCAAGTAGAATGACCAGCATCAAGCTATGATAGAATAGTATTCTTTTGAGTAGAAGAGAGAGATTGCATGATGATAGTGGTTGAAAACAAAGAAGTGTAAGAGCCAATTCAAACTCAGACATAATTTTTACATGTGTATATTTATTTGTATGCTAAATAAACACCAACTATCCTACTGTTTACCAAGAATTCTACTACCATTATCAAAAGGTGCAAAACTGTTACAATGACATATGTGGATTAAAATGGGTATATCTCCACAGTATTTACACATGGTCACATGACTCAGGGACAACATTTGTAGCCAAGGGTTAGTGGTTTTCACACCCCCACTAAAGCTAAGCAAAATTCCCACACCCTCAGATACTACATCACACACACTCCAAAAATACCAAACATTGTAATGGTTTTGCACCTCACTGTATGTTAAAACCAGATCTCTAGAAGGTAACTCCAGATCACCTGGAGTTCAGACAGGACTTAGCTTCACCTTATATAGTGTGCCCTTATCACAAATCCAGGGTGTCCTATAATTTCAGAGAATGGAAGGTGAGTCAGACTGACCTTGTTGCAAGCAACAAAGGTTGAGGATGAATCAGAGGAGAATCCAGGGACTCAAGGGAGTTGGATTGAGTTTAGAGACTGTCTAAGTCAATATTCAAACTAAGGTATTTACAACAGAGGTACAGAAACTTATATACAGGTGCAAGACATAGGTATGTACATATTACTAAAGGTCTGGAAGGTGGATGAGTAAGCTGGAGCTATGGTCCTAAGTGGAGCACAGGGACAGAGGGTAACTGAGGGTGTAGCTAGTGGCTATGTACTGTAAGCAAGGAATGGAATGTAAACATAGAGAACAAGGAATACTAAATATAGGAGTCTGGAGTGCTAGAGGTGTGAACCCATCAAGAATGCACTGGAGGCTGAGGAAATATGTCTGGAGTTGGATCCAGAGTTGGGTCCAAGAGTCCAGATTGGACCAGATATGACAGTGTGTATATTAGTCATGTAGTCAGTTTTATTAACCATCTCTGATCTCCAATCTAACAGCTCCCATAAGGCATTTATAACACCTAAACTCCAGAGATATAACAAGTATTTATAGCTACACTTATTAATGAGATGTGTTGAACAAGCATAACTCATTCACTACCCTTTTATCGTAATATACACTTAGTTACCTATTATGGTAATCTTAGATAATTGTGTACTACAGTTCACACTCAGACTACTGAGTTTCAATAAGCCTCTTGACATGTAACCCTCTGTTTAGAGCATATGTTTTTTTCTCAAGCCCTCTATATAAGTCCTACATATTAGCCATCCTCTGCAGCTACTAGGGTCCTGTTCAGCAAGCTGCTCTAAGAAAAACAGAATAATATGTGTAATAAAAGTTAGCCTCCACCCTTTAGGAATCTAGAATGCTAGAATTTTAAATTTTCAAAATCTCACTACTGCCTCATCAGTACACCTGGAGAGCACTCTCCTCAGTTGCCAGTGTCAAATAGTGTCATTCCAGACAGGTTCTGAGCAATCGTCAAGGAGTTACATATCACTATATCTGGAATTTGGCAACTTGCCTGAAAGGGACAGTAAACAAAGCCAATCACTCCATATTTCAAGAAACATGATCAGACAGACTTAAAGCATGGGAAGGAACCTACCTGTGCCAGGATGTGTTTGTGTGTGTGACCCTTGTTTGTTATTCTCCTTGTGTTGGGTTGTCTCCACCAGATGGGCCATAGCAGAGATGAAGACCAAGGATGATAAGATTGTGCCACCTGAGGACGCCATGGAAATGAGGATGGAAGGGTAGCTGTAGAGCCCGGCG
>JBBPKS010000145.1:0-20130 GCA_038089355.1 Pulveroboletus ridleyi | reverse complement strand
ATAATCTCATGACTGTGAGCTGCAGTTGTTTTTCATTCGAGTATTTTTGTAGTTTTTATACTACTCCCCATCCCCTCCTTCAAGCCCTCACAAGGTGTTGACACCATCATAGGGCGCGAAAGTCAGTGGGAGATCGGGGTGGTGCTGGGGCGATGAATGCCCCTAGCACTGGACAAGGATTTGTCCAGAAGGGGGATGGTAGTGCCCCCCACAATCCACAAGTTAGAAGTGAAGTTGACAATGGCGCGGTGTTGTCGTAGGAAGGGTATCCCCAGGATACAATCATAGCGATCAATATTGGCTACATTAAAATATGTGTGGGTGTCAAGTCCGGTTCCTCCGGACTCAAGTCCGATCGGAGTTCCGAGGGTTAGTGTACGAAGTTCGTAGGACAGACGAACGGAGTTCGGAGCGACAAGGGGGTACCTAGGAGGATGTTGGCACAGGACTTGTGTGTCGCGCCCTTGCCTAGACTCTGTCCTCGTATTTCGTAGGAGGGAAGGAGAGAGAAGGGAGAGAGAAGGGAATTGGATGAGAGGTAGGAGGTGACTGGTTTGATATTCGTACTGAGGTACAGAAACGGAGTACAGGAAGCTTATATACTAAAGTCCGGTCCGGAGTTCGGACGGAGGAATGGAGGGGCATATGGTAAGGTATGTCGGGTAATAGGAAGGCATGTGGAGACGGGGAACATACGTAGGGAGATCATATGGTGTGGCGAAGGGTCTAAGGGATGAAGCTAAGGGTCGTAACTAGGGAATGGAGGGTTGAAGGTACAAAGGGAATACTAAATAAGGAAGGTGAAGGAAGTCCGATACTAGGAGAATGGAGTCCGATGCGGAAGGGACGAAGTCCGGGTGAAGAGGTCCGGAGTTGGGCGAATGAGGCCTGGAGTAGGGATTCGGAGTCCAGAGTTGATAGGGGCTGGGACGGATATGACAGTGGGCAGTAAATTCACCAATGACAACAGAAGAATTACCCCCATGGGTGATCTTCAAGTGGCTGCCTATGCAGCCCAGTTGCAGCGTGAGCTGTTGTGTGAGGGGGTATACCTCCATCCGGGTGATCTTCGCAAATGCGGGGCTCACAAAGTTGCCAGTACTACCAATATCGATTATCATGTAGGCCGGACACCCATTGAGGGTGATCCGGGCCGTCGCACATGCGCGCAGTGCTGGTGCGATCATTGGTCGCATACTGGGGTTATCCCTAGGCCCCATCCATGTATGCATTGCATACCTGAATGAATGGGGGTTAACTTCCCCCATTGCACTTTGGCGTGCTACATTGAGTGTGGCCAACTGCACCCATGTGAGATCAGGTGATCCATCTTGTGGGATGACCATTGACCCGTGTGCAGTCTCGACCACTAGGTCATCTGGATACATCCTGATCCAGAGTGGAGATCACTCCATGAACTCCTCCACGATTATATCATATGATATGGCAACTTCTCGCCTGGTGAATGAATCATGTGGGTGAGCCCATACTGCCTCGGATCTGAGGTTCCGAGCAAGAAATACACGATACCCCTCGAAGATGCGAACTTGTTTCGCAAGTTCAGCTATTGCTGCATGGACATGGTCAATATCAAGGCCATGTCCCATCATTTGTGCACGATCGCACTCGTCCCAGCCCTGGTTGTACTCCCGTCAAGCATGCTCCGACGGGTATGACTGGGCTGCACTCAGTGAGGGATCTCCCTCATCAATATCAGCCGTGATATGGGCGATACGTCGCTGACATTCAAGGCAGTCACTGCCCTCATGGATCACCCCATATATCGGGGACCATGTCCATCTCGGCCGGGGGTCCTCATCCCCTTGTAGCCCAAGGCCCAAAGGGGGTGAATCCCCATTGGCAATCTCCATCGCCACACACCACACAGACTGGTTGTCATCCAGTGGATTGTGCATGGCACCCAAGTAGGCGACAGGTTCATTGTCTTCTTGGATGTCTGAGCACTCTGAATACAGTTTGAAGCAGTCATCAACCGCTCAGCCTCATTGGTGGGGTCGTCATCAGCCCCCTCAGTAGCCTCTGTTATATATCCAGGGTCAACAGGGGCCGCTACCTCATTGTTGAGTGCAGTATCAACATTGTCGGTCAGGGGTTCATCCCCCTCGTCTTCTTGTACATCTACAGTGTACAGTCACAGTTTTCCTGCTGGTGATAGATCTCTCCATGGTTGATTGCACTGGTTGGCCATATGGCCTTCCTTACCACAATGGAAGCAGGTGATACCCTGCATTTCCCCCTTATCTGGCAGTTGAGACCGTCCTTTCATCTTGTTATGACTACATCGAGCAGCCATTGAAAGGGACGGGAAAATCCTTCGGCCAGAAGAAACAACCAAACCTACAGCTGATAACGAGGCTAGCCGGCAAAGAGAGAAAGCCTGTAACTCTGGCAGGGGAGCTACAAGTGCCAGCATAGCCGATCGGAGGAGAACCCTTAGCAGATGAGGTTTTAACCCAAGTCTCAGGGGCCTACGAAGGGTGAACTAGACAAGTGGTCAAAGCTGGGGTTTAGCCAGCCGGGACCACCACCTTATATATTGGCAAGGTCTGCACACAGACCAAGCAGTACACTACTATACATGGAAGTAATAGATAAGGCTATGCTACATATGGTAAGACGGAAATGACCATGGGTAGGGAATGGAAGTGTGGACGGAGATTAAGAGCGCAAGGCTGCCGTGAGGCGAACCCTGAGATCTGATCTGAGATCTGCGGAGATCTAAATACGGTGTGATACATGAGGAGAGATTAGATCAGATCAGGAGATCTAGGAGGTGGCAGGATTGCTATGGAGATCCGAAGGAGATAAGGGTTAGGGTAGTCTAGGGGTCGTCAACGTGTAACCCTAGAGGCTATGATGTTGTGGATGATGTCAGGGGCTGGACTCATCACATGACTGGTCATGTGATTGGCCTCGTGGGAGGTCACATGACTAAAGGAGCGGGAGGTGGTAAGGAATGTAGGAAAAGAGTGAAGGGTGAAAAGTTAGGTGCATACGGTTCATAACACATCTGGGTTGTTGGACCCTTTGACTGGGGAGCACCTGCTCCCACCTTGCCCAGACTTACAGCCTTGGGTGAGTTGGCCATCCTTCAACAGAACAGCATGTTATCGCGACGCACAAATTTGTGCATGTCACCCGAGGTCCTGTTGACCCTCTTTCCCTGTGGGTACAAACCACTTCATCCTTGGGAGGTTTTTCCCCCAGAGCCAAAGTGGCTCATTCTCCTATGCAGGCTGATAGCCTTCTGGGTGGTTTCCATTCACCAGACCTCCTCGAGGATTTCCTCGATGCTAGAGTGCTCGGCAGATATACCACGAGCCTCAAAGATACTATGGATAATCATATGGGGCAACCCATGGAGGAACTTCCTCCTGAACGAATAATCATCCGGGGGCTGTACCATTCGGTACGCATAACACCTGAGGTCATTGTAAAAGGCGAGGGCCCCCTTCTCGGGGGAAAACCTTGTGCAGTCGTACTGGTCCACTGTGTTCTGTGCTGAGGCCTTGTGCATGAAGCATTTAAACAGCCCAGTGATCAGGTTCTCGAAGGACCAGAACTAGATCAAGCGATCCGGTGATTCGACCTCCTGGTCATACCACTGGGAGGCTACTCCAAGTACAATCCTGTGTACAGCATGTGATCTTCATCACGATCCAGTCCGGTGACCTTGAACATACAGAAGTACTTCAACAACTGGCTCAGCCAGTCGTCGAACTTCTCGAGGTCGTCCTGACCTCTGTACTTTCCTGGTTTGGGTGGATTCATCGCCTTCACCTCAGGCCCCACTGAGCCGGTCGGTCGCCTGACCTGTTCCCATATACACTGCATGTATCGCTGCCGCATGTAATCCATGTAGTGTGCATTACCAAGGGTGAATCCCCTGAGATAATTTTGACGATGATGTCGTCTGGCGGGCTCATCTCCACCACTCCTCATGTCAGATTGGCCATTGGATTGGCCGTTGGATTGACTACCATCATCCGGATCCACTGGATCATCTGGGTTGTTTGGAGGTCCCCCATGGAGGGGTCCTCCCCATGGAGGGTCACCCTCCTCTGCATCACATTGCCTATGAGGCCGTATCTCCTGGCATGGGGCAAGTAGTTGGCCCTCATTGGTGTCACGACCACGGTCTCCCTGAACGGGTCCATTACCAGACGGTCGGCCATCCCCTGCAGCATTATTCACTGCTATGGCACGATCTCGTGCCATTCGATGCAGGAGGGCTCTTTCCCTCTGTCCTGGGGTGCCATACAGATGGCACATGATGTTGGAATCCCAACCCGAGAGATATGCTGGTCGATTCGGCATATTAGGGGCGAGACCCTGTTCTGTTGTCATGCGACTAGCGGGGGCACTTTGGCTATGGGACGTTGCCATCCCTTGCCTCACTGGGCCGCCTGCCTTGCTATGGGACATGAGGTCCGCCTTGATGGGTACTGGGCTTATCGCCCGGTTGGATGTCCCATCGTCATCTGCAAATCTTCATCACAATCGTTCCAGCATCGCAGCATTATGCTGCCCGGGATTTATCCTGTGATTGTGGAACCCCTCAGATCCCACGTTGTACCTCAACCATTGACGTTGCATGTCTGTGAGAAACTTGTCGATAGTGGCGAGGGCTGTTCCAGGATCGATGGGCACATCTCCCTCAGATTGGTCCCTCAGTGGGGGCGACATGCCCCCCATGTAAGCCCATATGATTGGGCTCTCGGCCCTCGGGCCTGGTGACACCTCCAGTGAGGTCAACGAACGGTTGATGTTCTCGGGTTGTGGGGTCAGTGGGCTCATGAGGGCAGGGTCAGCTTCCACTACCCTTCCTCTGCTGTCCTTGGTGCTGCTCAGCGTCTGGGAGGCCTGTGCCTCCTCTGCTACTGCAGCACTAGGCCCAGGTTCTGTGCTCAGTCCCAGCGTCTGGCCCGTTGTCGGGGGTTTTTACCCCCTTCTTGACGACCTTAGGGTCCCTTGGGTTTTCCTTGGGAGTCCTGGGTGGTCGTGAGCTACCCATTGAGGGATTTTTCCCTTGTCCTGACGGTCTGGTTACTGTCGACTTCACTTGGCTGTGGGTCACTATTGTTACGATTTGTACCCATATTTTGTTTCTCCTCCTTTTCTTTCGGACTTATCTCTCCTCACTTAGCTCTCGTTGTGCTAAGTCCATGTTCCCTCAGTCACATGTTCTTTTGTTCTTTCCCTTTCTATGAAGTTCTTTGCTTACTAACTAAGCAACTTCTGCTATTGGTTCACTGACTCAACAATCAGTCAACCGCTTTGTTCTTTCTTGTTCCTTCTGATTCTATACGATTACTCAGCGTCCCATTATTCTTGTATATAAACCCCAAGTAGTTCTCCTGTACCTCAGCTTAGACCTACTTGGCATATACATCCTAACCTTCCTCTTCGTGTGTCTTTGCTCTACACCTGAGTGAGCGCTTTAGCTCTCCCCTGCGTCTCGTCCCGATCACAAGGGATTGTTCTCAAGCCCACCCACTTCACTGGGAAGTCCATCGTCTGGTTGATACCAGGACGAACCTTTGACCTTGCCAATAAGGTACCCTCTTGTCTTCGTGTCTTAGGACCCTCGCCAAGTTCGTGCTAGACCCTTCAGGATCAAAGCGTAACAACTATGCGACTCATCATGAATACATGTTTTCACACTTCAAAAAATTGTAAGGTTGTTATATTGGGTGCTTTGCATCCTGTCCTCACTCCTTACTCACACTGGTGAAGTGTACCGAGTGGTATTCACAGATAAGTAATGTAGGAGTAGTATGAGGATTGGCCCATCACCAGGATGGGCCCCTCCTTTTTATCTACCTACTGCACATGTGATTACCTCATATCACATGCGCTCGTAAGTATGCAATCAGGGGTTGTTACCCCATTTAGTATCTACAGGGGCTACTGCCCCTTACATCATCTGTGGTCTCCTCAAGCTTGTTGGCACTTGCAACACCCTCATATGGGCTCGAAAGTGTTTTGCAGTCTCTTTAAATGTTGGTTCTGTGTCCGAGTTGGCATTGGGGTTGTGATCTTCGACAGAGGCCACTCCCATGTCATAAGCTGCAAAGTCGCTACCATAAGCACTAAGATCAAATGCAAAATGGTCATATTTGCTGGTATCCATGATTATGAGGTATAATTAACAAGTTACAATGTGAGTAAGATGTGAGTATGGACAGGCTAGCAGTTTTCTGATTTTTTGGTTTTTTTAATTTATTGGGTGTGTTTGTGCACTCATGCAAGAATTTCCGAAATAGTTGTAAACTCTATCTCATTGGCAAAGTAAGAGACAAGGCCTCTAGTATATGGGCATCCACTTGTCTCTCCATTCAGGGGATCCAGTGCAATTTATTTGTGCTACCTCGACCATTACATGTCGTTCAGGATGAGACTCAAGATGCCCAGGTTGAGATCGTCAAAACTGACATCATACCAGAGAAAGGGGATGTGTATGCTGAATTTGAGAGGATACATTGGGAAGTAGGGATAAAAAGTTGGAAAGCTCACTAGGTGAAATGGAAGTACACTTTTGACTACAAAGATGTTCCAAAGGAAACAAAGTGGATGAAAGTCATATACTCATATGAAGGCGAGTCGTGAGTCAATAGGTTGATGTGTAGACTAAATACCCACAGAACTGCAAATCCCGATGGATGCTTGTTCCCCAAATATCTACAAGATTTTTGGTACAAATACAAGTGTCTTCGAGCTGTTTGTGCTGAAGCGGAAGATCATGGGACCTTGCTGGCTAACAATAAAGAATGCCATTGTGGAAAACCAAGGCATAGGTGATTGCAGTACTCATCTCCTTCATCACTGAGCCAGATGTCTCAGATCTCTTGGTGCAAGCTCGAAGCAAGTGTCTCTGATCCAAAAAATGTGGTCCCGATAGGTGACGGTGCTCCGGAACCACCTCCCTTGACTATCATGAGTCTAGCTGTGCGTACAGTGGTGAACCACTGTGAGAATAAGCATGAAGTAGTCTGCATTTCAGGATGGATCTGGTGTGATGGTATATTCTGACCCACAATATTTTCTCCCAATATTTTGATCCCAGTCTACAGTACAGTTAGACGATCTGACACTGCCTGAGCAATTGCCCTGTTCAGTGCATACTTTTGTACGTCCTCTGGACAGATTCCCGTCCAACTTTGAAAATAGGGTCAAAGTCAATGACAAGGGTATGATATCTCCTGTGGTGAATGAACGTATGCTCCTCAGCAGCCTTCTCAGCAAGTGTTCTGTTGCTCGCAGTTAATGGTCTGTTTTGATTGTCTTTCTTTAGTTACACTGTTCAAAGCAGATCCAGATATTTTAGTGGGCCATGACTTCCTGGGTGTTTCCCTTGACATCCTTCTAGGACGAATGAAAGATCTCAAGGCTGAACACTGGTCTTGTCTTGGACGATTCTGGAGAGCCAAATGGATTCCAATTGGCAGACAAGGAACAAATATCAAGTTCCTATCCAGCAGATTACTATGCAACCTCGCCAGTGATGGCGCACGTGTACGTGATCTCCATGTGTATGTGGTTTTCCACTGATCGGATTCATACCCAGAGTATGATCTCATCTACAACATGGTCCCTCAGTGAGATGTGCAAGACACATCTCAAATCTGAGCGGCAAGATATTGATCCAGACGACACTGCTGCATGCTTTGACGGGAGCGTTTCCTCACCAGACATGCTGATGATGTTCGTGCATCACTGTGAGCTCAACACTCATTACCAGATGGCCATCACATCCAAAGTACAGATACTACCATTGACGAGACAACTTACAAATCTTGCCAGAAATGCTTGGTGAGTGCTTGGCACATTAGCATATTACCGAGACCGTGCAAGTGCACAACCTCTTCAGGAAAAAAACCCTAAACGGTGGTCATGCCGAATGCAACGAATATATTCTGCTCCACGAGTTCCACAAGCTCAAATACATCTGCCCCAACAAGACCTTCGGCAGAAAAGTTCCAAAGATTGAGCCTGAAGCCGATGACGCCGATGGGGAGGGCGGCAGGACGAAGACCAGCAGGAGCAAGCGAGACAAGTACAAGGGTGGCCTTGTGTTTGAACCCAAGCGCGGCTTGTGGGACAAATTTATTTTGGTCATGGATTTCAATTCGCTCTATCCTAGCATCATCTAAGAGTACAATATTGACTTTACAACTGTGGAATGGACAGCGGAGGATGTATGTGGGCTGTATTTTCATCTTGATTCGTGCTTCTCATGAGCTTAAAGGAGGGAGAGGACCAAATTCCAGAACTTCCAGGTGCTGAGGTGTCGCAAGGTGTCTTACCTCGGCTCATTGCAACACTCATGCAACGTCGAAGACAAGTCAAATCTCTGATGAAGGACTGCTCAATAACCCATGTGAAGCTCCTGCAGGTGATCGAACAATTAGTCATACACAACCAAGGACTAACAACTCGTGCCCAACATAGTACGATATCAAGCAACAGGCACTCAAGCTCACTGCGAATAGTATGTACGGGTGTCTTGGATTTGAATACTCTAGATTCCATGCCCATGCCCTTGCTGCCCTCATGACATTCAAAGGACGAGAGATCTTGACCCATACTTGTGAATTGGCCGAAAGTCTACAGCTAGACGTGAGTGACAGATATCCTCTGTTTTGGGGCTGCCATCGATATCACCCTACCCACCCTCATCTCCCTAGGTCATTTATGGGGACACTGATTCCGTCTTTGTCAATTCTAATGTTACCGAACTCTCCGACGCCCTCAAGATTTCTGCAGATCTCAAAAAGGCCATCAATGACCGATACAAACTTCTCGAAATTGACTAGGATGGTATTTTTGCATGACTGTTACTCCTCCAAAAGAAGAAATATGCCGCCATCAAGGTTGAAGATGGGTCGCGCACTTCCACAGAGGTTAAAGGTCTAGACATGAAGCGCAGAGAATATTGTGCATTGTCAAAGAACGTCTCTCAGTAAGTGGCTTCAGTGTTTCCCTTTGGTACATACGACTTGACTGGATACATTTTATCCAGATATATTCTGGATCAGATTTTGTCGGGGGAAGTGATAGAGATTGTTGTGGAGAATATCCACAAGTATCTGGCGACCGTTGGCTCCAACGTGCGATCTGGCAAGGTTAAGGCCGACAATTTCGTTATTTCAAGGTGTGATCAATGTTGGATCGTCATTGATGATGCTGATAAGTGATGGGTTTCATAGCGATTGGGTAAAAATCCTGAGGATTATCCAGATGCGAAGAGTCAGCCACATGTCCAGGTCACCCTGCGAATGAAGGCAAGGGGTGGAAGCGCACGGGTGGGGGATGTCATTCCCTACATCTTCTGTGTATCTTCTGGAGAGGATAGTGCAAAGAGTGCTCAAGTGGATCATGCAAAGCACCCTGACGAGTTGAAAAAAGCAGTGTCTGAGGAACTCAGTATCGATTACGAGCATTATCTGGCCCAACAGGTGTTGCCACCCATGGAGCGTCTGTGTGATCCCATTGAAAGAACTGACAGAGCACGATTGGCTGAATGCCTTGGTGAGTTATGTGCCCGTTTTGCAGCCTACTTTGACCAACGGAAATAAAGGACTCAATCCTGGCCGTTACAGGGCCTCTGGGGGGTCTGAGGCAGGTTATGCACTCAATACACTCGACTCACAGGCCTCTGATGCAGAACGGTTCCGAAACTCTGAGCCATTTCTTGTCCGGTGTTGAGGATGCCAAGGGCATATGTCTTTCTCACCTGTATGGGAACGAGAGGTGAGTCTTACCATCATCACATATCATCGAATAATCTCATCGAGTGCATGTGTGCATCTACAGTTATTGATCCTGCAGCCCTCTGGTCCTGTTTGTCCAGCATGTAACCATGCGTTTGGGGAAGCAAGCCTACAAGCTCAGCTCGAGGTCCAAATACGCGCCTATATTGGACAGTATTATGAAGGGTGGATGGTCTGCGATGATGTGACGTGTGGACACCGGACGCATTCGATGGGTGTGTATGATTGATGTTGCGTACGACCAGGGTGTCACAGTGCCACTTGGTCTGAGTACTCGGACGTCAAACTGTACAATCAATTGTGATACTTTGCAATGTTGTTTAATCCGGAGAAAGCACAGAAAGCAGTGGTTGGCAGTGCATATTGTGGTACGCACCTCGTTCCCTCCCATCGAGATGTGATTCGCTCATGAAGGACCCGTAGGTGAAGTTCGTGGTCTTACGGATACCAACGTACTGTTTTTACAGGCAATGAGCGCCACGGTCCACAAGTACATCAATCAATGTGGTCGACGCTAGGTTGATCTGGGCACACTGTTTTCGGTGATGAAGATGTAAACGACATGCTTTGTTGCCATATCTTCTACCTGTGGATGCTATAGATTAGACACTGCATACCCATTGTTACTTTTGACAAAGGCAATGGTATCGAGAGCTATATGAACCCCAAGCTCCAGCGTGACTGCCATCACGGCTTTGTGTAGTTCCCGACGATCATATATCACTGTCAGTGATAGAGAAGTGGCAAGTTGTGCAACCCAGTATGATCTTGTTCATCCTCCGATGAAGGAACACATTTGACATGAAGCACTCTTGCGATGAACAATTCTGACGGCAACCATGTCTGACCTGACACTGGTTGCATTTCATCCTCCTGCATGTATTTTTGTTCGTCGCTGTCATCGTCAAACGCGTGTGAGTTGAACAGGCAGGCGAGCGACAACGAGGGATGGACAAGACGACAAGATAGCGCGCCAAGCACGCCAGCAAGAATGGGGAGGCTGTCCTGGGAGAGAGTGTAGTTGACATGTGGGTCTTGGAATGGGCAGGGATAAAGGTCTGATCGGGCAAAGCGTTCTGCAAGGTGGGGTTGGGCTACGAAGAGGATGTTGATGATGAGGTGTGCCGAGGGGGAGGGGGGGGGTGTGACGCGAGAGTTGAGCACGGAGGCCATTTGGGAGGGGATGTAAAGGGAGAAGGTGATGAGGGGGAGTGGGTTGAGTGCGATTGAGGTGAAGGAGGAGAGGATCGCGCCGTGGTAAACAGACGGATGTTCTGATGGAAGAAGGGCGGTCGCAACGACGACAGGCTGGGCAGTCTCATGAAGAAGCAGCCGGAGATCTTGGCGGGCATCGTTGGTGGACAGGTGGGTGGAAGTTCAAGGGACATGACAAAGCAGCGGACAGGTCGAGCGCACCATTTTGGTCGTCCGTTCCATGAATGTGCTGACTAATGCACGGTACACTACCAAAAACATGTAACGCGTCCAGTCAGGGCGAGTCAGATAAAGATCCAGTAAACAATTAGCCCTCCTGAGATGTCTCTCTCTTTATCCGGCTACGAACCGACCTCTGGGATCTCCCACTTGAATCGCTGGGGAGTAGCAAGTTGGTCGAGGAGTCAAAACGCGAGCACACTTCTCACCTCGTACCAGCCCTGTTTCTCGCAATCTGTAGTGGTAATATCTGTCCATCAGAGTGACCGACAACAGTCTTGGTAATGGTCCCATCTGCCGTCTGTTGTCTAGCAGGCCGAGGGGTGCTTTCGAGCTCACCGTCCCCGTCAAGTGTGACGAAACTGCTGAATGGCTTCTTCCACTTGCATGGTACAGTCCCCGCGCTGACACGTGTTCCGAGCTCTGCAGTCTGCTTCTTCCCCTTGCCCTTCCTGAGGACTGTCTTGTGTTTCGTGTTGCCAACGATCTCCACCCTGTCACTATCTGAACCATTTGACCAGGGCGTCACCCTGAAAACCTCAGTTTTACCATCCTGCACTCCCTTCTTTGCGACACGTGCAGATCGCCTGGTCGTCCAACTGTTCACTGACATCGCGTCCGATTCCGACTCTCCTATGACAACCTGCTGTCCCGTCCTCTGCCGCATCTTGCGCATTGTGCTCGCTTCTGAGACCTCCGACCCATCCCCCGTTTCAACCCCGCCCTCTGTGCGTGCCTTGAACCACCTCGCTTGCTGCGCTCATTCCAGGGCCTTCATCCGTTGATTGCCCAGTGCCTTGGTGCATTGTGCAGCCCACTCCTCTTCCAACATCTCCTTTTCAACCTTTTCTTCCTCTGCAAGTTCCTTTCTTCAAACCCTCACTCGTTCCATGACAATTCGGTCTGCAACACTCACCTCATCGTCATCAAAACTGGCGTCTTTGCGTTTGTTCTCGCCCGTGTCCGGGAACATGGCAACACTGTATTGTGCGCTTTCACGCAGGGTCATGACCACATCTTTGATATCAACACAGAGATTTTGTGCAATAAGCTAGATGGCTGCCTCGGGCACAAGGATGCGCTGAATGAATTGGGCTGGTGCAAGTGGCACAATCAGGGATCCGTCAAATGTTGACGGTGGAAAGAGATCAAAAAGAGTCTGATGTATGATAATCGAGCCCTGCTTGCCATAGCTATCAACTGCCATTAATGTCTCTGATAGCTTGTGAACAGTGAAATGACGTACTATCCTGGCTGCGTCCTCTCGAAACTTGTGAACTGACCCTTGATGCTGACCACCGTACGACTCCCCTGCCTCTTCACCTCTTTCTTCACCTCTCTCCAGAAGACGCTCCTACTCTTTGGTCCTCTTGCCTCATTGTCGGTATCGGAATCCTCGATATCGCTGAGGTCATCCTTGTTCAAGATCATTGCCTCCAACTCTTTCTTCATCTTCTTGACTCTAATTGGAACCTTGGCAAAGTCAATTGCCTTCGGCCAGCCTTTCTCAATTGCGACTGGCAGCTGATGCGATTCGAAGCGATGTCATTGACAAACAGATATGTAAATCGTTAATGGTGCCTTCAGGCCACGCAGGTTTTTCAGTCGTGGATCTGAAACCGACTTCTGGCACGCCGTCATAAGCAAGTGTTAGAGAAAGGGAGTTATATGGGGGAGCAATTCCTCATCGCAATAGGGGCACATCCGTGAAGGGTCTCGAACGTAACCTAACTCGACTGTATGCAGGTGTTTGTGTGAGTACAAAAAGAAGAGCCAGTCAGAACATTGACCGCTCACCAGAGTCATCCTCCATAGGTTCATGCAGATAATCGAGCGCGTCCAGCAACCTGGAAAGATTGGCAGTGGTGAATAAGTAAGCATGGTTGAGATATAGCCAAGAAGACAGACTTTGCACACGAGGCTTTGCACTTCTTCGCAGTGCGACTTCCCTCTGCGCTGTCGTCTTCAGATGAGACATGCTTCATGAAATTAAGATCGCACATGCTGGTCGACCCTGACCGCTGATTGATACCTGCAAGCATAAAAGAACTCATAGGAAATGGCTTGGGACCATCACGCTTCCCTAGGCCATCTCTCAAGTTGACGCTGTCCTTGCTGGGAGACACTTCGCATGCCTTACCTTCGCCAATTAAACAAGAGAGGGGTGACAAGTTGGGGAAGGCGGTTTCGTGGGAGACTGGCATCATTTTTAGTGGAGAAGGAAGGGTGATTGGTTTAGGAGCATGGTCAAGCATCGCAGCGCGTGACATAGTGGCCTTCTTGGTCTTAGTGGAGTAGGCATTGCCATTCCATGCGCTGTCAGAGACGTTTTCCTTTGTCTGCAGCAACATGGGAAATTGCTGCAGTTCGACGACAACCGTGGTCACGTGTAGCACCTTATTTGGATAAATTTCCCATAGGGACTTCAGGCCCAGTAAAAAGTGGATGTGACTGCCTATGTTACTACATGTATTTACCTATATTTATCTGCTGAGACATGCGTCTGTCTGAATGTCGACTGAAATTGCACATTGCATTACCCATCTCGACTTGCACTCGCTCGCCAGTGAGTGCAAGATGCAACGTTGCATTCTTGCCAGTAACCCTTTAGTTATATGGGGCAATGCAATGTTGTATCTTGCATCTTGCCAACTCCAATAATTATTTGTAGATGCTGTGCTCTCTGCCATACCCGCAGCAACATCCTCCCCCTCCTCACATGGATACTAGGCCTGCTGTCCAGAAATTCAACTGTGTCTGTTCTAAGTATAATTTTGGGCGTCCTCATGTTGTTTCTAGCACCACTTGGTACCGTCATCTCCAGGAATCTACCTCTGAAGAGGAGCAGCAACGAATCCATGCCACTAAATTTGACGATTTACCCCTTCCAATCAATGCTCGCAGACTGAGAGGTACAGGAGCCCGTCGACGCAACAATGCCCTGCCTGCCAACCCCCCTGGAGTGCATGGGCCCAGCCAAGAGCCCCCAGGCCCCCAGGCTCTCCTGGCGCAGGTATGATTTCCGATATCTCATCTGACTCTCCCTGGACCCATTGCATCAATACAGGATTTCAAGCCAGACTATCTCTGTCCTTACTCATGGCCTTACCTTGCTTGATGCACATGTAATGCAATGATGGTTAGGAAATGGCACTTCCTCACTCTCCTCGTGCAGTAGCGTTCTTGAGTCCCTCCTGCATATGTTTCGCATACTCTCCTACTGAATATGCAATTTTCTCTCTGGAGGACTCGACAGTAGTTGATATTACATTGCCTGCGCTCGTACCTACTGCCCCTTCATCATCGGGCTTAGGGATGGGAAAGGCATTCACTGGTTTGTCAAGTTACATGGCAAGTCTGTGAAACCCGGCCTCGTAAGGGTTGGTGAGGGAGAGGTGGTTGTTGTCAGGGAGAGTAAGGGGGTCCATTTCTTTGTGGGTCCACGGGTTTGTCATTGATATCGAGGCCAATGCAAAGAGTAATAGCACTAACTGGCCGACTCAGCCTGAAGAAGTCAGTGAGTTCTGCTGTTCTCTGTCCCTCCTTATTGACCGTTGTAGGAGCCTGCGGCCTCCTATGGTTGTAGGTCCTATTTTTCAGCTCGTCCATATGTCCATCAAACGTCCTAGTCGCGTCCCATGTCCGTCCGTATCATCTCGAGGTCAGTCCGTTTTGTTTCTTGTTTATCTGTCTATCTGATTCGTTCATCCAGTCCCGGGTTCTTATGTACCTGTTCCATCCAGTCCGGTTCTGTCTACCGGATCGTCTGTCTATATGTATCACTCGTCGATTTCGCCATACATTTCATTTCATTGACATTTGACTACAATATCTTGTGTTTCTTGGCTCCCTGCTACTTAGATTCGAGTGTCCCTTCATAGGGCCTCGAGCATTGTCATAGCTACAAAGTCCAGGGAAATGCCCGGACTATAAGAGTCTTGTATCAAGATCTTGAATTTCATCAGTTTGGCACCCACTGGTCATCTCTCAGCATCCGAAACCCCTCTCCTCATCGTTGTGACCGTTCTCAAAGTCGTTTTTCTTCATCATCGTCACTATCCGGGTCCTCGTCCTTGACCCCCATTCGTATCCGGCCCTCGTCCTTGGCCGGGTTTTTCCCCTTATCCTCATCAATCTCGCTCAGCTTCGTCAGTTTCATTTCCGTTATCATCAATTTCCTGCAGCTTTGTCAGTTCCCCTTCATCTTCGTCAGTTCCATTTGTCTTCGACTCCTATCGCTCTCGATCTGGTCCCATCCGTGACCACATCCGTGCACGCCCGGTCCTCATTGTTGACCGGATTCCTTGTCTCCTGTCCGGAACGCCGTCCGGAACATTCTCTTCTCACTCTAGTGCACTGAGGTCGGTCGTAGTTGTCTGTCCCCAGCACTAACCCTCTACAGAACCCCTTGGGACGAGGAAACTCAACCCCTACCTACTACACCCCACACCACTCAACCATCTTTCACCATTTCACTATTACCCCCAAATATCTCTAGCATTCGTGAACCTGTATATATTTTCCATCCTTCCAGCTGGCACTGTACCCACTACCATGGACCATTCTAATAACTTGAGCAACCCACCTCTTCCCACGAGCTCTTCAATGGCACCACAAATGCACTCGCCCTTTATCCAGGCTCCTGTAATCCAGATTATCTCCTCTATTAATATGCTCCTGGTGCAGACAATCACCTTCCCTTTCCCTCAATCATCCACTTGAATAGCATGAATACATCTATGGCCAGCGCCGTGAATTCATCCCTGCAGCTACTCACCACCAGTGTCACGTCTACTCTTTCAAGAACGACTCTCGCAGCAGCTCAGAAGATACCATCTCAACTCTTGTCTCTACAGCTCTCAACCGGACACTCACAGCTTCGGAGGGTACAACTATCTGGAGATTTACTATACGTGATTGGGATGTGCAAATCGACGAATTGGTTTCAAGCGCGTCCTCCGTCGAGGCACTAACACTACTAGATCATGTCTACGGTCAAATCCCTAGTCCAAAACGGACACTAATTCTCACTCTCAATGCCGTTTTGCAAATTCAGTCTGGCAAGTACAACGATGCAATAAATACATTCCTGGATCTCAATGTAAACCCTGCAAAAGTGATCGCATTGTATTCTAACGAGGTAGCTGAACGACTGGTGGTGAAACAGGACGAATGGATAGCTCTGTTTGGGGGCCCGGTTGCACCGTCAAAAGAGTCGCCTAGTGGAGGGATTGGTGGGGCCGAGGACACGGCATCAACCAGGTTGAGTGACATGGGGGGTAAGGATAGTGCGGAGGCAAGTAAAGAACGGCTTCCGGTGACAATTTCGAGGTCATCGTCGCCAACGGGCTTGATCAGAGCACAGGCAAAGACAAGTTTTGGGGCATTGTTCCCTGTGGCTGTCGCATCCGAGGAAGACAATGTTGCTTCACTGAGCGGAAGGAAGAAGGGCAAATTAATCGGTATGTGCTATTTGACTGCTGTGAACTGTATTGGTATCGTTTGGTACAGACATCTTTCTGTGCAGATGACATGACGCATTCCCTAGAGATGCTCTGGCGCTACTTGATGTCTCTTTGGCCAAAGCTCGCCAGTGCACTCGCGTCATGCAACATAACTCCCTCACAATCGCACTTGTTCCCAACGCTGTCCTCCACCTCCCCAGCCTCTCTCTACACTCTACTGTCTGGTGTTGCGCTCACAGACCTCACCAAAGACGAGCTTGTGAAAAGAGCACAAATCGTCGACACACAGCGTTGTTCAAGAGTTATTTGATCGGGAGACTGAGTATGTTGGGCCCACTCTGTCGGTTGCTGAATTGGTGTGAGGTGGAGGAAGTGGAGGAGGAGCTGAGAGCGAGAGAGGTGAGCTGTTTTTGGCCATTCTTATATTCCATATTGCATTCGCATGAGTGGGAGATGATGATTCATTAACACATACCCCTGAACACAGAAACATGCAGAACTTATATTCCTGTACAATGGAAGAAAGATGCATGCAAAGGCTCTCAAGTCACTGCAGCAGTACGTATTTTCAATCTACAGAGGATCTTAACAAATCTGACGAACTACATTTTTTCATGTCCCAATCAGGCCCAGTGGGAAAGAAGATGACATGAAGGACAGACTTGGACCTTCCATCTCGTATTTGCGGAAGCTCAGTCAGGAATACTTAGACCAGATCTTTCTGAGTTGTCGCCAGACTCATGCGACATGTTTCTGTTAGATCTTTACTTCGGACGATGTTAAACTTCCTTATGGAGCAGTGACAGACTACCTCAAAAAGTTTGACCCCTGTGTAGCGACACGATATCTCGAGTACATCATTGATGAGAAAGAAGAGAAGAGCTCCAGCTTCCACAATCGATTAGCCAAACTGTATCTTGGGATGACGATGACTGCGAAGAGGAAGGGGGAAGAGGGTGAGTTCTCTATTGAATACTTGTGTGATATGAGCATTGATGTTGCGTTTTGGGCTGTCTGGATGGGTCAACCGATACAGACAAGCATGTGAAGGTGTATGCGAAACAGTTGAAGTTTATCGACACAACAGAACATTATTGGCCTGATCTATTATATGGACTACTCTCAGAAGGTGAGTGACACTCCCTGCTGTCCCTTGCACAGCTTACCTATTTCACCTCAGACCTGTATAAAGCATGTGTGATCCTGCTGGGTCAGATAGGCAGACATGAACACGTGCTTGAACTATACGTCTACAGGCTAAGAGACTTTGCAAAGGCCAAAGAGTACAATTTCTTTTACCTGATATCCAACCTGGTTATCTCATGCTGAATCACTTGTAGACATTGTAAAAAGATGTCAAGAACAGCTTCGACACCATCCCCACTCTTCCTTCTCCTCCTCAAACTTTACCTTTGGCTGACTATTCCGAATCCTCCAAACCTGCCCTCGCCCACTCTATCCCTCATCGCGCGACACAGTGCCCATCTCGATCCAGTCGAAACCCTGCAACTCCTCCCACCACTTGTGAGCACCAAGGACGTGAGACCGTTTTTGGTACAATCGTTGCATGCACCCGTATTCGACAGTTGCGTCATGCGAGAGGTGAGCCTGGCAAGGAAGGAAGACATAGAGAGACAGTTGATGAAACTCGAGTCAGGACGGGTAAAGGTGACAGACAGCTGAATGTACGTTGGGTCATACGTGCCATGCTGACGTTGGATGCCTAACTGTACTGTTTAGATGCCCGCAGTGTCATAAGCAACTGGGGAATAGCGTTATCGCAGTGCATGCGCCACGGTGAGGAACTCCTGTTTGTCTTCAGGGATGAGCTGATTGGGCTTCGTGATGATAGGGGTGAAGTGACACACTATCAATGTTACGAAGTGTTTTCCAAGAAGCTTGGCGCTGCATGACAAGCTTGACAGTCTGAGACTTGTGATCAGGGTTTTGTTGGGTGGCTGGTATGCCTGGCATACTGACACTAATACATAGTGGAATATATGTATGTAGTTTGACCACAGTGAGTGTACTTTGACCAAGCCTGGTCACTGATCTCAGAACTGAGCACCCTTATCTAGCCCTGGAAATCCTGTCCTTGTGTATTATACAATCATATGTTATATGATACCGAACAGCCTCTGCCTCACAGCTATTCTCCTGCAAGTACTGGTCGACATTTTTGGTCCAACCACTTCAAGTGGTGGTGGTCTGCAGGGATAAATGACAGATTTAGAAACTTCCACTTCTCAAATCACCAAGCTACAGCAATGTTATGACACACAATTGAAGGAACTCAGCACCCTTCACAAACAGCTCAAAGACAAGGAATCAGACAGTGAAGCAGTGCCGTATCCACTCTGATCTCTCAACTTGAGGAGTGGAAACGTTCAGATGCTATTAAAACAGAGCAGCTCGCCCAGCTTCATCATGACCTGGCCACTTCATCTTCCCAAATCAGTGAGTCCTAGCAGGGTTACGAAATGCGGTTTATGATGTTTACTTCTCCAATAGAGGGTTTGACAAAGTCGGACATCACCAAAACAGAGGAATTCACTGCTGTGCACAAGGAACTCCAGCAGCTCATGAGCTACATTCACAGGTGTTAGAGATGACAACTCCGATCTCCTCTGGGCCCTTCTATCCAACTCCGAGGTCCCTTAACAAAGTTCTGGACGAACTCCTATAACTCCTACATAGGAGTTACCAAAGTCTCATGGAAATGGTTGGAGATGGATAGGACAACCATGTTGGGCAGGCACACTACAAGCTACAGAGGTTAGGCTAGTAGGACTTACATAAGCACAGTTGATTGGTTGATACATTCACACAAGGTAGTGGTAGTGGATCAAGAGATGATTCAAACTCAGACGACTGAGTCCGAATGTAAGTACAGCTGATGTAATACACTATACTAGGTATACTACTATACACTATTGTAGAATGGGGCTGGAACAAGTCTTAGCTCATTTAACACTCCCCCTTGCTAAGCAGCCAGTAAGGTGCATAAGCAATCAGAGACAAGACATGGCCTAAGTCTGTGGGTGATCATAAAAGACCAAACCTAACTGTGATCGGAATTGCTCAAACTTAATGTGTCCAAGGTTCTTGGTGAACATGTCGGCGGGATTAGTAGAGCCTTCAATAAAGAAGAGCTCAATCTTCCCTTCAGCTACCCAATCTCTAATACTGTGCCAGCGAATATCTATGTGCTTGTTTCACTTTTCGGTCACTGAGTTAGAAGCCATGAAGATGGATCCTTGGTTATCACCACATATCGGGATCGCTTTCAGCTTGTATCCCATTTCACCAAGTAGTTGGCGAATCCATATCACTTGGCGACTGCAATCAGATAGAGCAATATATTCTGCCTCAGTAGAGGATAGGGCGACAACCTTTTGCATTCGGGTCTGCCACAAGAATATGCCATCAGCTAGTTT
>JBBPKS010000144.1:0-20227 GCA_038089355.1 Pulveroboletus ridleyi | reverse complement strand
CGTGGCATCCGACTGCTTCCACCGAGCAACTTCGGTATTGAGGGAAACAATCATATGATCTTTCTCTTCAATTACAGCGGTAATCTGCTGTGTCTTCAAAGCTTCTGCGCTCTTCCACTGAGCGACCTCAGCTTTGAGGGTAGTGGTGGTGCGATCCTTCTCGTCGCAGAGCGACATCGTCTCCTGCAGCTTATTATGGACTGAGCCAAAATTTCCCGATAACTGGATATGCTGCTGCTGAAGTTTGGTCATTTGGGAAGACGTGTTGGACAAGTCTGACGAGAGCTGCTCCAGTTCCTTGTTCGAGATAGTAATTTCCCCTGCATTTGTACCCGCCTTCTTCCGCCGCTCGATTCGGGTGGTGACGGTAGTGATCGCGGTAGTAACGGCGGTGATCGAGGTGAGGGCGGTAGTAATGTTGGAATCTATTGAGTCGGACCCTGGCGCAGCATCTGGATCGACGGCGCGGAGAGCAAGCTGGATCTCAAGTAGAGCGATTCGAGAAGTTGAGGCAGAGTTCTTCTGCAGGAGCTTTTCGTTTTCTATTAAAAGAGCCTCGCACTTCTCTTGATAGGATATCCTTGCGACCCTCAAGTTCACCCTCGTGAGGTCACCCATGTTCATTGTGCGATCCATCTCTTCGTGATGAATATGTCCCATCCGACGTAACTCTTCCCATGCGGCGCTGTGTACGTGAAGTTTGGCGGCATACCACCTTTGGGGAGGGAGGAGACTACGAGGGAAGACTACCTGGATTCGCCAACTGTTGGATGGCGTATTTCCGGGTGAAAAGAGGTTCGCGTCGTATACAGCGGCCGGCTGGCAGTAGTTTGGGAGGAGGTAGATGAATCATGCCGAAGCTGCGGGTTAGTCTCGCGCGCAGTGCCGGACTGCCCCGTGTTCTGAACGTCTGTACCTCTCCGCTCCTCAATCTTGGTGGTAGTGGTAGAAACAGTAGCGGAATAGTTTGCCTGCGTAGTTGCCGAGTCAATGGTCCCTGAACAATTGCCTGTAAAATGAGCAACAATGCCCTCCAACAGTTGAATTTATATGCTACAATCACCCGGAATTGAATTGGTGAAAACAAATTGGAGAGAGCTAAGTATTAGATGTAAAATATATACGCACACTACATCGGGTAAGCAACGGTAACCTTAGGAAGAATTGAGATCATCAAGCTTATAGGCTGCTTTATTAAGTTACTGTCTGCCAGTCTGTCAATACATTGGCCCAGTAATCTATCTGCGCATCCATATCATGCATATTTATGCAAAGCCACCATTATTCTGTGATAAATTCCTCTTGGAAGAGCCGAGGGAAACATTTTTGACCTGGTGGAAAAAAAGGTGCATGATAAGAGGGGTGTCCCCTTAGGGCAGGATACCTGCTCACATTATTTGCAAAGTTCAAAGTCGTCAGAGACTCATTTATGTGCTCCCTGAGTGGAGAGATATTAAGCATCATCTGGAATAGGGGAAAGCTTGAATCTATGGCAGCGAAATCAGGGCAGAAAACGCACTAATACTTTGGAACCTCCCGTGAGCGAATCTTTTAACAAGTGCGTCAACTAAGGGTAAAGGAGAAGCCAAGCATTAAGTTTTTTGGGGGTTGAATCTCGCGCTGAAGGAGGGTTCCACTCACAGTTGAATTCCTGTAGGGAATATGCTGCCTTCCAGCAGCCAGAGCTGCTATGACGTCCCCAAGCGCACTAAGGCCTCCGTTTATTGTTTTCATCTCCCGGAATTTTTCACCCTGTGCATTCTCGCCGGAACCCAGTCGCTCACTTCCTGCAAGGTCCGCAAAATTAATCTTGCTTTCCAGCTGTTCCCCGGCGCGGTGATGCTTCCCCACAATCCAAAGGGTGAAAATAAAGTGCGACCTTGAAGAAGATGGATTCAATCGTGTTTCTCGCACCACACGCTGGGAAATCGCATCTTCTAGAAGATGAAGGGTTTCGTCGCATGTTTTGACCTGGATGGTCTTGAAATTCTTTCGCGCATCTTTGCCTCCTAATAATTCAACGGCATTTTCATTGTACTTGATTATTTTCCGCAGTAAATTCTGATTAGAGGGGAACGGAATTAGGCAACGCGCAACTCACAACTTCAACCGCCATAACCTTTAAGGTATACTCCCACCCGGTTGCAGAGGATTCGTTGAGGCGGTCCCAAATCTCCTTAATTGCATGCGGGATTATTCCAAGTGTTGCGTCTCCCTGGGTGCTTGAATTAGCATAAATCCACCAGCCAAAATAGCGAGAAATCTTACAGCGCCACCATACATTGTAAATGTTTTTCCAGATCCGCTCTGGCCATAGGAAAATATACAAACGTTGTGACCGTCCGTAAAACTTCTTATGAGCGGTGAAATTTCACCAAATATGTCCGCTTGGCTGGAGTATTGACCAAAAACCTGGGCCTGGAAATGAGTGAATGAACCAGGCGATGAATTTAAAGACAAACGCGATCAAAGGAAAATATTTTTTTTTGACATTGCTTCAGACCTGTCGCGCCTAAAAGCTCCTGAGTCACCGAAATTTTCCCCTCCTTTTCGTAAATTTTGAGCTGCTTTGACTCTTGTTGAAGGGCGGCGGAAGCGGAAGCGGAAGCGATCCCCCCCCCTAAATTCCCTGGCCGAACACGACAGAAAATCCGAATTTTCCCCCTGAGTTCTTGCACCTCATCATGTAACTTTCTGCGCGCCATCTCTGCCCTTTGCAGTTCTTCCTCGAGCCACGATATGCGTGCACGGGCCGTGTTGACGTCGTTTTGCCCCTCCGTGGACGTCCCAACATCAACTCGGATAGGCTGCCCCAAATCAGGTTTGAATCGTTTTTTGCAATGGGCGGATGAGCTTCCAGGGTGCTGGAGGGGGCTTAGATCCGGTGAGGGCTGCGCTCTCTTTCTCCTATTTTTTCTCCCCTCCTTCTGGGGTGGGACTGCGGCGCTGGCTTCCATCATGGCGACGTTGATCCCGGAGTCTTCTTCCACCCCTGTCTCATCACACCTGACTATTCTGTGGAAATCAGGCCATTCATCGTCTGCACTTTTCCAGAACATTTTCACCGCAATTAGAAGTGGCGGGATTTTTGCAGATGTTTCAGCTGCATTCCAGACGAATGGCTGGAATAATTTAGCTCATATATGAGCAGTTTATTTTAGAAAAACGAACCATTAGCGTTTCTATGAGCGTTGTGGCCATGCGCCAATCCGCAGGTTCACCGCTGGGAATGTATCGGCGCAATATGCCTCTGATTTCCTCGGCAAATATCTCCAGAGTTTCATCAGCTCTACTTGGTGCAGTGTTCATGGTAGACAAAATAATGGGGAGAATTGGAATTGTTTGGTTGGTGAAATTTGTTGCGTCTTTTTTAGGCGCCAGGCAGCCAGAGAAATTTGCACAATTTTTTAAACCCAAGGCATTGAGATATTGGCCAAAAAAAACAAATTTCATGTCACTCTTAGCTTCTCTAGAATGTCTCATGATGTTGACTGAGCTATTTTCTTCTGAACTGCCTGCCAAATGCGCACCCGACATGCCGCTGAAAGCAGCAGCCTATGCACCATTTTCTCTTCCACCCAATCACCTTTCTTCATTGGAACACAGGCCTCACATCCAATGGCAGAAAATTTTCATCTATAACTTATCCCATGTCTCCAAGGTGCCGAGATGGTGAGCATTTTATTGCTCGCCGGGTACACTTTTCCCTAGGCTTGTTTCACCAGGCACCCACATTACATAATCCACTTTGGTACCGCCCATGCCAAGACTAGCTGCAAAACAGCGCGTCAAAAATCACCCGTCACTGCTACAAAACCTCCTCCGCAACTTGTACTTTCCCCGGTCAGATGGAAAGCGCCATCCCCGCCAACATAACCCAGCTTCTGTCGCCCCCTTGCCAACCCATGTTGCCAGCAACAACAACAAATCTGCAGAAGAGGCCGATGCTGCAACAATGGGCGCGTCATTATACCTGCACGACATGCTGCTCTAGTTGACTCTCTTTTGCCACATCAAATCATGCCATCTTGCACTACTCCACTCTACTCGCTGGCATAGGAACAGCCGCAGGCTGAATAACTCCCAGCGCTATGGCAGCAGCTATGGCAGCAGCGCGGAAGCCTGCTGTGGCTGATGGCAGGAACACTAAGGGCAGCGGGCGCGATGGAACTAGACTGCGCTCCATGCAGACAACTATGAGGTGCGGGACAAAGGGCAGCCACCTATCTCTACAGAGCCGGCGGTAGATATATGGCGGAGCATGTGACTGTATGCCGATGGGATGCCGATGGGATGCCGATGGGCCTTACACCCTCCCAACCTCCGAAAAAGAAACAGAGCGCAGATGACAAGAAAAAAAAGGAGTCCGACAGAGGTAGGTGAATGTGAACCCAAACGGATGGTCCCGCCCGTCTCGCCCCGCAACCTGCGGTCCAATTTGCGACTCACGGCCCGCCCTCAGGACTTCCCGCACCCCCCTGAGCCCTTGTGTCGGCGTGCCCACGCTCGATTCATGCTTTGTGACCCTCCCCCACATCTCAATCGATCCGCGCTGGCGCCATCCTTTGACAACGGTCCTTCTGGCTCTGGTGCCAACGACCCTGATCCCGCCCGGTCTGGTTTGAACCCTCCGGCGCCGATGCAACCCCCTCGTGTCGGCAAGATGTAAAAACTCGATCTTCCCGCGTTCACCGGCCCACCTGAACCTGCTGCGATCAATGCATGGCTTGGTCGCTGAGATGATGCTTACTTTGCGTGGTCTGCTTGGAATGACCCCCTGGTCATGCCTCCTCAACTGCGCATTGTTCTAGCTGGTTTGAAACTTGAAGAACCGTTTGCCAGTGCTTGGTGGAGTGAGAATCGCGATGTGCTGAAACTCTTAGACTCGCGGGAACTCTTTGTATGCCGTTTCAAAGATCGCTTTGTTCCGTCTGGGCGGCGTCTTGATGCCCTCGCAAAGTTTTATTCAATCTTGCAGGGCCCTCTCGGCTTCCCTGAGTTTGTTGCCTCGCTGCAGACCGCACGAAATGCACTCACTTCTGCTGGGGCTGGCTACGCCATTTTCGATCTTCAAGAATCACTTGCTCATGTTTTCTGCTCCTGTCCTGCAGTTTCGGGCCCGCGCCTTACCATCGTTGGTTTACGAGAATGTCAAGGTTGATGCGCTGATCAACCTCATGTCTACTGCATGGGCCAGCCTTGTTGCTGAAGGGCGTGTGAAACCTGCCGTTGCTGCCAAGTCTGAGGTTCCGAAGGCGCTTCCTGCCCTGGGTCCTGCTGGGTCCGTCTGTCCCCTCCCGAATCTCCACACCGTCGGGCGTGAGAAACTCCGAGCAGCTGGTGGTTGTTATCATTTTCGCCTCAAGCCTGGGGATCCTGAATGGACAGAGCACCGGGCCCGGACTTGCCCTGGGGACCCGAAACGGGGAATTCCCGCGCGTGCGGAGCGCTCTGCTCCTGGACCAGTACACTCCGTTGCTTCCGTTTTCGCCGCGCCTGCGCTGGACTCGACAGCGGTTGGCCCAATCGGCGTCATCATGCCGGCTGCATACTGGTCCGACCCTGATGATGATGATTGTTGAATTTTTACCTCCTTTTCTTTTTCTTCTGGCCCCTGACAGCGGTATCGTCCGCGACAGCCTTCCTTATCCGCACACCCGTGGCTCTGGATCCCTTGTCTACGCATCTGTTTGGGCTCACGTTCGTTCTCGCCATTCGATTTTTTTCGTTTGCCTCCTTGCTCCTGACATTGATAGTGTTCGTCATGCTCTCCTTATTCGTACGTCCGCGGCTGGTTTCTTGGCCCTTGTTTGTGCATCCGTTTGGGCCCACATTCACCTACCTCTGTTGGACTCCTTTTTTTTCTTGTCGTCTGCGCTCTGTTTCTTTTTCGGAGGTTGGGAGGGTGTAAGGCCCATCGGCATCCCATCGGCATACAGTCACATGCTCCGCCATATATCTACCGCCGGCTCTGTAGAGATAGGTGGCTGCCCTTTGTCCCGCACCTCATAGTTGTCTGCATGGAGCGCAGTCTAGTTCCATCGCGCCCACTGCCCTTAGTGTTCCTGCCATCGGCCACGGCAGGGTTCCATTATCCCTACTTCACCAAGCCATCTCGGAATTCACACAGCCTCCACTCCCCTGCAAGGGACCTCGAGGAAATACCATATATTTTCAATAACCAGAAGTAGATAAAACTTCCAACACATGTGCTATCCAACAAAGGGTGTCGCCATAAGGACAATGCGCGCAATAGCCTGCGGCACGATCAGTATTTCTGCGGAGAACTAGTAACTAAAAACACCGCACAAAGTCTTATTAAAAAACTCCGCACAAAGTCTTTCAAGACGCGGGTGAAGCGCTGTGCTCAGCATGGATCCCAAGTTCGCAACGAAGCAAGCGCTAGACACAATCTCCCGCGCGCTGAAAGTGCACCTTCCGCGAGGCACCGTAGAAGATTGGGAATTTGCGACAATGATAATTGAGACCACAAGGGTTGTCTTTATGGCCGTATTTTTGACTGAAAAATTTTCGCTGACCTGTAGTAGGTGCCAATGGGATTAATCCAGAATCAAGCAGAGTTTCCACCTCTGCTAACCGCGGTGAACTTATTCTGGCCAGAATCGCCCGACCAATGGCCAGATTTTAGAAAAATCATCAAATTTGCGCAAGAAAATGGCGGAATAGCTGCAACCGAATGCTTGAATGACCTGGCGCGGCTTCAAATTCCAGATCCTCCTGCAATGTTCAGGACCCAACCAGAGGAGGGAAGATCCATTTTGCACCGCATGAATATTCCGCAGATGCAAAAAGATTCTGTTTTCAAGCCACCCGAACGTGTCAAATACACCCTTGAAGAGCTTCGGAAGATTAAGTTAGGCCCACCCCCAATTTTTCCCCGGAAGCATATGCCTCAAAAGGTTGTGGGCGAACCCCTAGGCATAACTTCAAGCGAACAGTTAGGCCATGGGCTGGAAAATTTGTGCCCCGCTGTTCTTGCCTGGCGCAACCCTGATTACTGCAGGGAACAAATGGAGTTATTGCAGCTGTTGCTGGCACCACCTAGTTTGTCCCTCTATTTTGCACCGCACATTACATTGTTTCATTTTTTGTCCCTCTATTTCAACAGCTGCAGAAGTGCTCTCTAAAGAGCAACAACTCTTTGAAAGTAAAGATCTCGCTGTCTCAAGTGAGATGCTTAAGGGTGAGTGGGATGTCTTGGCTACAAGCCCCTGCTGATGACAACGCTGTTGAAGGCATATCAGATATCAGTATTGCATGTGAGAAGGAGTTTTCGCTTGTAAAGACCCCTTACTGCGCTCCATTTGACTCCTCTATTGGATCCCTGATACCTTATTATGAGCGACAGCTCTTTATGACAGCAAGGGAGCAACAGAGGCAAAGGAAGGAGATGATCTCTGCAGGGAAACTATTAGAGATATGCACTTCTATTCAGGCATCAATGGGTCCCCAACAACCATCAACGCGGGACCCTGCCGTCTACCATCCTGAAATTTCACTATGGCATGCATACTGGGCAGAGCAAGAGGGAAGTATCTTAAGGGAACTGGATTTGCGCATGAAGATTTTGACGCAGATTGAGAAAGAGATGCGGCATTTCTGGGTGCGCAGAGAAGAACTTCGCCAGATTCTTGGGGGTTGCTTAGGGAAGGAGTAGGGGTCGGAATGAAATGATCCAGTATAAACAGATTCATATATTCAAATGCGAAGATAATTATTGCGCGTAATGAATGTGATCGTTGTTGGGGTGAACCGCATATATGTATGATCAAGCTTCAGGACAGGTTATGGGCTTTCCAGCCAGAAGCCTGCTACCTTGGGAGGGCGATTTGCAAAGGTAGGTTGGGCCCAAAAAATTGGGCTCACTTCATGACATAGCAATACGGCAGATCTAAGGAGACCTAAGTGTGCAGCTTTTTTTGAATGACACAGCTAAGCCCCATGAGAACCCCTGGACATGATGAAATCATGAATGCGGCGTTTAAAAAAAACACGCCAATATCCTGGCTGCAATAGCGCTCTATAAACATGGAAATTCTAGTTTTTCAACCCTCAAAGCCTACCACTTGGTCACTCTAATCAGTGTCGCGAGTGAACACCTCATTTTTGTCACTGTTGACTAGCCTTCCACCTGCCAGATAATAACAACCTTCCTGCGAGCCGCTTCGGAGTTGCCGCGACCGATTCACAGAAGACTCACTCGAGCTTCCAGATGCCACCATTAAAAGCATCTGCGCCCTAAATGCCTTCTATCATTTCATAATTAAATGCTACTTCGTGACAAAATATGGACCATTCCGGAAGACATTCCGGACATCCGGACCGCCGGATAGGCGTTTCCGGATGGTCCCACAGGATCCAAGAAACACAACTCCGGGTTGTGGATATAGCGCCACTTACATACGGCAGGGTTTCAGGGTCATTTCTTTGTTCTTCGCATCCTTCTCGTCTGTGCCCTCGCTCCATACTCGGATTGAGGTACGAGCGCCTCTTATCCCGTACTATATATATACCTTCGCTCCGTATGTGGCGCTTCAGTTGTTTTCGCCCGTCTGGAAACAGCTGAAGTAATTTATCTTATACTTAACATTATTCCACTTCCAACGCAATGTGGTTGCTCCGGACTTACTAGCTGCACCGTTCCGGATCTCGGAAATTTTGTCACTTCATCACATAGCCAAGCGTAGAATACCCATTTACCAAGCCAGCCACACAGAAGCAGCTCTGGCTGACTTACTCGGCTTCGGAGCCGATGCCTGCCACTTTTACTGACTTGATAAGTGGGGGAATAAGTTGCATGGCAAGCTTGGGTTCTGTATGTATGTTTGAGTTCTGTCGCGCACTCCCACATAGATCTGGCAGTTACTTGGATGCTCTCAACTGGCCACTAATTGGCACCAAATCGAAATCGGCCAAATTGGAGGCCAAAAATATCGCAACATGGCTGCCATTCATTCCAGGCAAGTAAGTTGTAAACCCAGCGGGCCAGCAGTAGTTGCATTATCTTGACACCTACGCCGGGTCTGGCCTTCAAATAGGAACCCGCAAACAGCAGGAACAGCGGTAGAACTGCCGCCGCCCATCCCCCATGTCAAATACCAACCCAATGCTAAATTTTCCCTCCCTAGCGCAACCACTCTCCTGACCCAATCCTGCTCACCACACTGGCTCTGGGAACCGCCCAACTGCCCAAACCAGATGTCATTTCCACCGACACGTCATGAGCACGTCTCCTCGCAGCAGATCACTGGCCCTTTTCTTGCTAAGGATTTTGGGCAGCCTTGTTGTCTCCCCTATGCTTAGTAAAAATTTACCAAAGTCCGGAGCAATCCGGAGTTCAGCTGTTGCCGGATGGGCTAGAACAATTTGATTTACCTAGCGAGTCCGGAGCAATCCAGAGCTACAGTAAATCAGAGGGAGAATGGTGCTAAGCATAAAATAACTCACTTCAGCTGTTGCCAGGCGGGCTAAAACAATTGAAGTGCTATGTACGGAATGAAATGTTTATATAGCATGAGATAAGAAGCGCTCGCACCTCAACCTGGTTATGGAAGCGAGAAGGTTAACGAAGGGGATTCAAGAAACTAAGATGGCCCTAGGGCCCTACCGTATAAAAAATGACGTTTTATGTGCGACGGTGAAGAGGAGCGTCCGGGATATTTGCCCGGGCTTCCGGGTGACCGGAACGTCTTCCGGAACGGGTGACATTTTGTCAAAAAAGACTTCATATTAATCACGTTGTCTTCTTTTCGGTTGTCCCTAGTTCTAGTTTCCCCAATGAAATATCTTTCCTAGCCCCCAAAGCGCTTATTGGTTACGCTGCGAGTTCCAGCGGTCTTGACAATTTCAAAACCCGACATCATTTCCGCCGATGACTCTGCGGTATATTCATGGCCATGAAAATGTGTTTCCCCCTTTGTCACCTGCTGCTTTTTTGGTTGTTGCATATGGGATTAGGGGGGGCTCAATCAGACATATTACACCGTGTATATCACAGTATCAAAGTCTGTTTGCTACCTACAATGATAGATTGTCTATTGGACCCTGAAAAGCACCACCTGAGACAGCCCTCTCTGCCTTCCACTCTTCTGAAAGTTGCATAATATGGGATATCAGGACATCCCTAAGCATTGGAATCTCATGGCTTTGCCACATGACATCACACTCCAAGTCTGACATGACAACACTTGTCTGTTTCCAAATTTATGCTGTTATCTTTTGGAACTGGCTGAATTTTAACTCACAGAGAGGAGTTTTTCCACAAATGACAATGATGCAGTCATGAAAATTTTGGCAAAGTGAAGGAGGTATATACCACAATCCCAGGAGTTTGGCTGAGTGGGAACCTGGGAGCAGATGAATCAACATAGCTCTGCTGGGAAGGGAGGATGCAAACATACCTGAACTTTTATCCCAACTGCATCACGGATATTACATACGTCATGCTTATCCCTTGCCTCAAAGGCAAGGTATTCCTTGAGGAGCGTAATCGTCTGTAGATGTGATTCTCCCAAAGAATCAAAGGTAAGTATGTAGGTCCTGGCCGAAAGTCATTAATGATGCCATGCTCCCAGGAAAAAGCAACCATACTGTGAAGACAAGGAAGACTGTGGTGGTGCTAGCTTTGTCACACATGGACAAGAGGAGTGGGTGAGTGGGAGAGGTGGCAGCAGGGTATGTCCAGGTTGATAGATGATAGCAAGGTACCAATGTGAGCTAGAAGTGGCTTGGGTGAATGACATGACACAAAAATTCAAGTAAAGAAGCAAACCACTCATTGATGGGGACAATAACATATTCCTTCAAGAACAGATCTGTCTTGGAGGTCCATCTACGCACTGTTTTATAGTTGCCTCCTGGTCTGAAATCATGGAAATTTGTGAGGACTTGCAGAAAGCTGCAGAAAGGATTTCAACAAACCTGTTTTTCTGCTTTAGAATCTCATAGAAAAATGAGCTGAAGACATGGACTTTGTCTGCAAGTTCCAAGTCCTTATTCCCAAGGTTGTTCAGCCAAAGCCTTGAAATATCAGAGCTTGCCACTATTTGCTAGACAATTACACTTACCTCAGACCGAATTCAATGATTGTGTCATTGAGGAATTGCTCAGGTTTCAATCTCGCAAGATCAGCTTGCTTGATGGTGAGCACTTCTCTACCGGAAGTGGGATATCCTAGAATGCTGCACAATAACGATTATAACCCTAACACATCGCATGGAATATATGAAGCTCACATTTCATTGGGCGCTAACTGAATGTGTGGTAGGGTTGGCGATGAGGTTGGCGATGACATGGTGGACAAGGCGAGCAGGTCAACTGAAGGAAAATCAACATGGCCGCACCCCCTTGCGCTGTTTTGGCTTCCAGGTAGGTTCTGAGCAGAAACATGTTGGGTAGATGAGGACTTAACACATCCCCCTCCTACACTCACCTCCTTGTTTATCCTGCAGGCATTCCTCCCTTGGACCAAGCCAATGGAAGCCCCCTCCTCCGAAATTGTATGCTGCAAGGCTGCTGGTGTAAGCAAGGGCACGTCCCTTGCAATATTCAGGAACGTCTCCCTGGAGTTGGAAGGGGAGTGCTTGGGGGGAGAGTTCACAACCGGACCAATGGTTTTCTCCCCCCGATTTTCCACTGAGAATCCAGATGCCTCCTGAGCGCAGTTCCTCACATGGTTCAGCCCAAAGGAGATACCCTCCCCCCGATCAATGCCAAAGTATAGACCAGCCCCCCAACCAGGCGGCAGTGTGGTTGCTGGGGCTGGAAGTGGTAATGCGACATGACGAGAGACACGTCCACCAGCATTAGGAAAAGTGATTTCCTGAATGCTGGGCTTAGGAACTTCAATAAAATGTGCCGGCCGGATATGACGCGGAGTGGATGCGCAGTCAAACAATATGGGAGGCCAAATATTGCGTGCGAACCTTTCTGCGCGCGCCATATCGTCGTCAAGTCTGCCTCCAACTGCCCCGGAAGTCTGGGCCACCGCTGTGATGGGAGCATGCGCACTGAAGCGGCATCTGCAAAAGTGGAATAGCTGCACAAAGGCGGATGCGAGCCACCTACCTCAGACTGCTGGGAGCTTCCCCTCCATCAATAATGCGGTGAATTATCCTACACTGAGCGGGAGATCTGCAGTCACCTTGGCTGGGTGCCGCCATGGGTTAACGTATTGAAGGAGCCAGATGGTGCCGACCGGCGACCCTTTGTTTGCCAATCGCACGCCACCGGGCAACTGTGGAAACTGAAGTACTCAAGGACGGCAGCGTCGGACCGTCAAGCGCTGAAAGACAGCCCAAGGTCGATGCCAGGGCGGAAAATCTCCAAGGAAAGGCCGCCCTGATCATGAAAACGCACACCATGACCGTCTCCAAAGAGATATGGCTTATCATTCAAGATCTCAGAGCGACACGTTTTGCGAACGCCTCAAAGGAGCAGCTTCAGTGTGTGGTGAGCCTCCTGTTTTCTTCACCGCAACCATGTATGTGGCATCTGGCTGCGATTTGAATTCCAGCTTCCCACCGACTAACGCCGATTTAGCACACATAAAAGAAAGACTTAGACAATGCGGGTAGGGGCCTCGCTTTCTGCATCCGCCGGCCCGCTGCAGAAGCAATGGGAAGCCGACAACACGCTTAGAGTGGCCTCCCTTCTTTTCTCAAAGCCCAGGTAGAAATACCTAGGCTGAAGTTACGGGTGCATCCTAGGTTGCTGGCATCTTGTATTAGCGGCCAGTAGTGTTGTTATTATTAGCATAAGGCTGGCGTGGACCTTGATTATGTAATCTAGGCTTTATCTTTCGGACTTTCCTTCATATACCTCAGTTGACTCTGACAGTCACCGAGGTGCCACTTACTTTGTAATATACATTGTTTCTCATAGCTACCCTCTTCAGTGATTCCTACAAGTAGGTGGCCGGTTGTCGCTTTGTCTATGCGTTGTGACTGCGCGGGCTAGAATTTTGGGGTCTGGTGAGCGAGCGGATGTCGCATATGTTAACGGGGATGTGCGGTACGCTAGGTACATGTGATGTATATACTGGGGTGGGCGAAAAGCCGACGGGCTTTTCCGGCCCGAAGCTGCTCCTTGTGACTGCAGGCGATCGAGCTGTGAGGGTGGGATGGGAAACGAACAGCTGATTGCTTGGGCTGGAGCGAGCGTCGGACAGAGACGCGGTGGGCGTGCTGGCTGTGGCTGTGAGTGGGAGTGGAGGGCGGGTGCGAAAGGAAAGTGACGAGGGCTGATCTAACGGGACTACGGGATGACCGGGACGCGAAGTGGGCAGGAAGAACGGTGAGCCCACTTCGTTTCTCACGCATAGACTAAATCCTACGCTGTCTCGTGACTCGACTCTCGTAGGTACTCATCTAGTTCAAGCTGTGGGACCATTTACAAAAATCACTACAGCAAGGAAAATGAAACATTGGGTATGCCCATCTGGGCACATCGCATGCACTGGAACTATTACATATCCTCTACTGCATTCCCCCCTTCTTTATTTTGCTGTGTGCGCTTGCACCCGGCGCACTGCCCAACATTGTCGTCACAAAACACAATTGTAACATCGGGTGAACCTGGGTAGCAGACCAAGATTGGAAAAGAAGAAATTGAATGGACAAGCCTTGGGGTCATTTCGGCACCTCAAGTGAGACTGCATGAGTGCCACACACAAATATCCCATTTCCATCATGTAAGGCTATGAGCAGCATGGTGCGGAGAGCGGAGCTGCAAGAATGGATTGCTCAGTCATTGCGCGGGATAAACGGACTGAGGTGACTGGCAGTCGAGTACTAATGGTGCCACTTATCGTACAAAGGGAGTGGCATAGACATGAAAAGGGAAAACAAAGGGAGATAAAGAGATGAAAGGAAAAATGTCGTATAGTCACAAAGCCGTCGGCAGTCTAAGGTGCATCGTGTCCGAGAAGAGTATTTGGGCCCGTTTGCGGCTGTGCGCATGCTTGCATATTCCGACGCATCGTTGCAGTGATTTTATTCCTCCGCTCCACTCGCAAGCCCCTCCCCCAAGGTTGAGGCATTGTTGGGGGCTCTCTGAGCGATGGCTGGCGAGGGGACATGGGCTGGTTCCAGCATCGAGGGGAAGTTCACCAGAGCCTCAGGATTGAGCAGAGGCTTCCCATTTCCAGCGATAGAGCGGCGTATCTGCTCGACTACCCGCCCATATGTCCTTGTCCCCTGTTCCTGTAGGCACATACGGTTTTGGAGATCCTTCACTGCACCTAGCATCTCGTTCACCACAGATTTGAGCTCCTTAAGCTCTTCAAATAGCATAGAGGAGAGGAGGGGGACAGGGGAAGGAGCTGGTGAACATGGTGCTGCCTGCATCGCCTCAGGGGAGGCTAGATCCGGAGTAGCAGCTTTACTAGATGCGCCTGTAAAGCAGAATGTGTGATAATCCTCATGAATGGGTGAGTGGTAACGCACTTTGGGAACGGGATAGGGCCGGAACTTTGATTTTCAAGGAAACCACTTCTAAGAATAGACGGCCAATTAGCGTTCTGATAGCCCATTCATCAGTCGCGCCTCACCTTCCTTCGCAGAAAGTGGTTTCACCCTGATAGAGGGTAAACGATCTTTGGATGGGCTTGATGTCTTTGCGCCCGCCCTTGGGCGGCGATGGGGTGGGGAAATGTGGGCGGGGTTTATTGGCGCCTCGGAAGGTTGCTCACATCGCATTCGCTTCAGTAGTGCGGGGGACGGAGATCGCTCAGGCGGCAATGTGTGTTGAGGAAGGCGCGAGGGAGGTCTTCCCCTCTTCGTCCCCCTCGCATGCTCGCACCCTCTTCTCCGACTGCGACATCCCTTGCAGGCTCCCATGTCACTTGGGATGCAGTCAATTCCATAACGGATGCAACTTGCGCATGCACCCTTAGGTTGTTGGTTAGGTTGGTCACCGGTCTGAGGGGGTTCTACCGTTCCGGAATTGATTGGCGCGCTGTCATCTTCCTGCCTGCCATCTTCCCCATCATTGCTTTTGTCCACAGCTCGATCAGGCGAGGGATGCACCGGCGTTGGTGGTGAGCCCAAAGCAGGGGGAGGAGAGCCATCATGACATCCAGTCTGACCTTCCAAATTGCTGTCACCAGAGATCTTCATCTGAAGAAAGTGCGAGTACCACGTGTGATCCTTCTCTGCCGGATTTACGTTTCTTGCCCCTCCAGTGATCTCCTTCTGCCGGCGAATATCATCCCCAGCCGCTTCATTCATCTGGATGTCCTCTGCTGGCGCTGCGCATGCCCTCTTCCCCTCAGCAATCTCCTTCTGCAGGCAAATATCATCCCCGACTGCTTCAATCATCTGGACGTCCTCCGCCAGCGCTGCGCATGCCCTCTTCTTCCCCTTAGCGATCTCCTTCCTCCGGCGAACGTCGTCCTCAACATCAACATCCACATTCATGCCCTCCGCCACACATGTCCTTGCCTTGTCCCCACCGGTCTCTATGCGCCCGCAAACGTCTGGCTCAACCTTTTTCTCCAGTTCCTGCGGCGTCCCTAGCTCTTCTTGAACAGACGGCTCACTTTGGACCTCGCTCGGCCCTGTCACTACTTTAGCCGCGCCCATATCCATGTTGCAACGGCGCGTCCAGCGATGGCCCTCGACTGGGGTTGATGAGTAGTCAATGATTGCTTGGAAGTTTGGCCATTCGAGTGGCTTATGCGTCCAGAATGCGTCGACGGCAATGAGTAAGGGGGGAATGTAGTCTACTTTGTCCACGACGTCGTAAACTGATTTCTTGTCGCCGTAAATTACTCAGCATAAACGATCGTCGACTGGAAAGACCCCCTCACCATTAAATCCTCAATCATCATCACCGCTTGCATCCAGTGTTCAGCCGTTTCTTTCAAGACGTGTTCGAATATTACTGCCATAATAGCCTCGTGTGCCGCGTCCAAAGCAGCTGCGGCATTTTCCATGTTGAACGTCTACGTGCAGAGTAGCTATGTGAAAACGCGTGGTTGCACGGTCACGAGCCAGTCAATTACATAACTTTCACACGACTTGGGGGAATTGCCGTCTGCAAAGCAACGACGGCTTCAACCTTGCTCAGCCATTCATAGTAGTTTTAGATGGTACAGTACAAGTGCGCAAGAAGGAGTCATGGTAAAGGCAAACAAGAGACATTCAGGATGATTTTAATCATTGTGAAGGGATTACAACACAATAAGTGAGTGAGACGTTTCATCGAACATTCTCGCGCCAAGTCGTCGTCGATTTGTCTGAGTAAGAAGTCAAATGCGGGAGAGGTGGGGAGGGAGGATGAAGACAACTAACCTTTGAACTATTTGGCAGAGGAGAGGATGTCAGTTTGCAAGTCCAAGCGAGTTAGATCACGTGCTAAACAGATCACGTGTGCATATCATAGACTGACGGTTGAAACCTTGCTTCGCAAGGTAATGCTTCACAAGGTAATCCTGTTGTCACGTGAACGGGTGGCCGCTGGTTAGACCTAGCGAAGCAAGGTGACAAGGTGATTGCTTTGTGGGGTAAATTTGCAAGGTAATTTGCTTCACATTGTAGGTAATCCCAGGGTCCCACTAATTGTTCCAGGTTTGCGGTGGACGGAATCAGGTAACCACGCGCCCCTCGTTTGCCACACATACGCTACGCCCGCTTAACCCATCGCATGCGTGCTTCATCGCAACAGCGAATCACTCAACCGACGCCATAAACCCGCTCAGCAGTACCTATGGCCAAAGAGGTCGCCAAACACTCCCTTGACGAACTTCAGGGGATCAAGTTAGCTCCGCTCTCCTCTATTCTTTTTCCCCGAAAGCATGCAACTCAAGCAGTTGCATGCACCCCTCCAGGCTCCTTGCTTCCAACAGATCCTGTCCCCTTGGTTTCACTCCATAGACTGATTGCTGAGGAGGAGGATGCTGTCGTCCCTGAACCAGCTTCTTTTTGGACTGAGCGCCAGCCCGAAGAAGGACCATCTTGCCATCCAGCCTTCGCCAAAGGGCCTCCTGGCATTGTCACTCTTGAAAATTTTCAGGGGTTCAAGTTACACCCACCCTCCCGAGAGTGTACATCTCAAGAGGCTGTGAGCAAACCCCTGGGCGTAACTTCGAGTGAACAGTCAGGCCAGGGGCTGGAAAATTTGTGCCCCGCTGTTCTTGCTTGGCGCAACCCTGATTACTGCAGGGAACAAATGGAGTTATTGCAGTTGTTGCTGGCACCACCTAGTTTGTCCCTCTATTTTGCACCGCACATTACATTGTTTCATTTTTTGTCCCTCTATTTCAACAGCTGCAGAAGTGCTCTCTAAAGAGCAACAACTCTTTGAAAGTAAAGATCTCGCTGTCTCAAGTGAGATGCTTAAGGGTGAGTGAGATGTCTTGGCTACAAGCCCCCTGCTGATGACAGCGCTGTTGAAGGCATATTAGATGTCCATATTGCTTGTGAGAAGGAGTTGTTGGTTGGAAGGATCCCTTACTGGGCTCCGTTTGACTCCTATATTGAATCCCTGATACCTTTTTATGAACGACAGCTCTTTATGGCAGCAAGGGAGCAACAGCGGCAGAGGAAGGAGATGCTCTCCACAGGGAGGCGGTTGGAGATGTGTGTTTCTATTCAGGCCTCACTGGGTGCCCGACAGCTATTCCCCGATATTTCATTTTGGCACACTTACTGGGGAGAGCAAGAGGCAAGTGTCTTGAGGGAATTGGATTTGCGCATAAAGTCCTTGGCCCAGATTGAGGGGGAGATGCGGCATTTCTGGATGCGCAGAGAAGAGCTTCGCCAAGTTCTTGGGTTGTCTGGGGGTAAAATGAAATAATGTATTGCATATGTACATGGCATAGTTTTAGGGCTTTCTAGCCTGAAGCTTGCTACCTTGGAGCAATCTGTAAGGGTGGGTTGGGCCCTAGGTCGTCTCACTACTGGTTACCTCAGTCCGTTTGTCCTGCGGTGTGTATTGTCTTTTTTTTTTTTTGGACAAGTGCATAATATTATGTAGCAACCAACAAAGCTAGCTCTACATAATACACTAAGGCGGTCGCCCGGGGGCGGCCGGTCCGAGGAAAAATGCGCTTACGCACGCCCTACTTGCGCAGGGGGTGTGGGGCTTTGTATCCTACATGGTGTCCCCGGTCAGTCGGGGGACCTAGGTAGTTTTATACCCACTAAAACCTCTGTGTTTGTGGTCCAGTTAGGAGGCAGGGATTCGGGGTGCGAGAGTATGGGGGTCCAGGTGTGGAGGACTTTGGTCGCCATGTGGGTTTTCCTGTGGGCTTGCGCCAGCCGGCGGTCGATTTCTAGCCTTGTTTCGATGGCATGTCGCCACTTTGTAGTAATCGCGGAGCGGGAGGGGGTTTGGCCGCCAATGACTCGATGGCACCGGAGCACCCAGAGTAAGTAGGCCGCCTCGGAGAGCAGGATGCGTTTCAGGCGAGTTTTGCCCCTCTGCTGTGGGGGCATTTCTTTTGGTCGTTCAGGGGGGGGGCAGGCTGCCGCAGCCGAGGATGAGGCCGATGGTCGGGGTGGTCCATTCGTCGGGGCGGTTGGGCCAAGCGTGTTTGGTGAGGCTCCAGACAGTGGAGGTTGTTTCGGCGGTGCACTCAGTCAGTGGCGGCAAGTCGCACGGTGTTCATGGGCAGGGATCGAGGGCCAGAAGTCGCCAATGCGCAGGGAGCCGGCCATCGCCCGGTAGAGGAAGTTTCAGATGGGTCGCCGGATATCGGGGTGTCGGATGTTGGTCCACAGCGTGCCATCGGTTTCTAGGTTGTGCGACACGTCATGTATCGCATAGCGGGTGATGTCGAGGTTAGCGAGGGTGCGGCGCGTGTAGGGGTGTGTGGCGTGAACGGAAGGCCCGGTAGGCGAGTTGCTGGGTTAGTGTCAACAGTTTCATCCCGTGGACTTGGGAAGTTTGGCGGGATTCTGGTCGAATATATCGGGTTGGTCCTTCCTCGCCCCTTGGTTGGCGAGGGCGTCAGCTTTTTCGTTTCCGAGGATGTTCGCATGGCCTTTTATCCATTTGAAGTTCGTTGGGGCGGCTCTGCGTCGCAGGTGGTACGCAGCCAGTTGCGTTTTGGACGTCAGTCCAGCCGGAGTCTTCCCAGGGGCCGAGGTGTTTGGTGAGGCCGTCAATCGCATACCGGGAGTCGGTAGCGATGGGGTTTGGTCCGATTGTTGGAGGGCTATGGCGATGGCGGCCACTTCCCCTATTTGGTTGGAATGGTGGGGGCCGGGACACGAATCGCACGGTTTCTGGGGTCATCGATTCATCATGCATCATTCGCGATCCAGATGCCGCTGCCGCATATTGCGTCTAGTTTGCCGTTGTTTATACAGCCACCATCGGTATAGATGGTGAGAGGGGTGACATTGTTCTCGTCGCGGGTTAGTTAGTCGGTATGCGGGCTCCAGGTTGTCGGGTTCTCCATTGCCGAGGACGCGGAAGCATTCTTCGAGCGAGTGGCGTGAGGTGAGTGTGGGGTCGAATGTGAGTTCGTCCCCCCGGTCGATTTTGGCTTTGTTGTTCTTTTCGGCCCTCCTATGTATGGGTGAGGGTTAGGGCATCTTTTTTCGGGCGGAGTGGGATGTTGTACTTGTCGTCGGTGAGGCCTACAATGTTTCAGGCTATGGATGCGCACCGGTGGGGGTTTCTGCATCCTAGCGTCCGGTCATGGCGACATCCGGAGCACGGGCAGGTCGCGGAGGTGTGTATTGTCTATGATACAATTAAATCGCCTCGTACCCGCAATCCCATTTCCACACATCGCTACTCGTGGCCTTATAATATGCTGCCAAGGGAGTGAAATCCTAGCCAGCCTTCTCTGCACAATCCATTCGCACGCCGGAGGATGGCTTGGAGTCAATTAGAAGCCAAGTTCCACGAAGCCCTGGGACCTGATGGTATCGAAAACATGGTCTTCATGAAACGTACCCATATCTCAGCCATCACACCTAGCTATTCAACCCCCAAAGGTATGCTCAGCTGCTGCTTTACTCAACACAGCAGGCGAGTTCCCCACCGTTGTACCACCCGCTAGAAACCAACAACCTCCCTGCCGGAGAGTTGGCCTGGCCAATCCACAGGCTTGAGCCCCATCGCGCGACCTCTCAGGGGCCTGATAGTTGATCCACTGTGGAGGCCCGCTCGCCTTCTTGGACTCTTAATCATTCCACCCCCTGTGTTTGATGGGACTGTTGGGTGGTCACCAGCTCATCTGAGCCCTTACAAA
>JBBPKS010000143.1:0-20243 GCA_038089355.1 Pulveroboletus ridleyi | reverse complement strand
TCACTTGGTGCTGTTAGACGAGCTCTGCCAGGTATCCCTGCTGGCAATGCATCTGCAAATCCAGCTTCTTATGCATCCTCCCCTCTCCCTTCTGATCTTAACACTACTGTTCCCTCACATGCAGGCTCTGTCGCATGTGGAGCGTCAGACTCAGACGCACTTCATTCCACCCCCCGGGAGCCCTCCCCGTTCCCTCCTGTCATTGCCAATCGAGCTGACTCATGTGCAGGCTCTGTCGCCTGTCAAACACCGGATTCAGACACTCCTCAGGAACCCTCCCCTTACCCTTCCATCGTCACCCACCGATACTCTGCTGCTCCCTCATCGTGTGCAGGCTCTGTTGCCTGTGGAGCACCAGACTTGGCATTTCTTGAGCCACCCAGGGAGGTTCCTAGATCTTCAGGTACATCATATCGACCTTTAGTTGCTGGCATTACCCATACAGCATCTCTGAGTTCTCTTCCTTTGCGGCAAAATTCTGTCCCTCCGCCAGCTGGGCCTTGCACATCCTCAGCACCTCCCTCATGACCTCCGTCCACTATTCCAGGTCAACGCTTCATTCTGTCCAATGAGCATATCAGTACTACAAGTCAGTCTGTGGACGAAGGGACTCCAATCACTGTCCGACCCATCATGAAAGTCATTTCCCCCACCCCCGCCGTGATAGTGCAACCAGCTTCCAGCGCCCATTCCATTTCTGAACATCTGCTCTCTGACTTGCCGAATGACCCTCCAGCGTCATTTGAACCTCATCTCGGTGATCTTGGCGATGCCACTGATTCTGAGTCAGAAAACTCATCAAACAGGCCTCCTCCCTCCACTCCTACTCGTGGGCGACGATCTGCCCAGGCTAACAAATTTTTGGAGGAGGGGTATCGAGAGCTTGAGATTGTACTTGAACGGGTAGCTTTGCAGACTAACATGACTCTCACTCAGGTTGCCGAGGCTTGGCATAAAAACACTGGTCACGTCATCAACATCCCAAACCACTGGAACATGTATCAGGTGTACTTCAAGGCAAATGAGGAAGAGGAACGCTCTTGCCTTGGTGCTCCAGTGCCAGGACTAGGTATGTAATTACTCTACACTGGCAATTTTGAATAATTAACCCTACTCAAGCCACGCCTACCCTTATCAGTCGGTGCTACAAGCGGTTTGTCGACGAAGAAAACGAAAATTGGAAAGAAATCCTCAAGACATTCGAACTTGCAAAGTTGATAAAGTGTCACGAGCACACACTATCCCAACGCAGCCATACCTTCAACACCATTTGCCGCAAGCTCTGCAACATTGTAGGTAACCTCCTTTGTTATTTCTCACATTTACTAATAGTTCTCCAGGCGGATACTGCTGCTGCAAAGCACGGCTTCCAAGTGGCCCTTGTCATGTGTGGCAACATTGTGAATGAAGATACTTCATTAGGCTATGCTCATACAACCACCGGTGCTATTGAGGTATGTACTCATATCCAATGAATGGTTGCTCACTGCTTATGAAGGTATTTGTTTAGTTTTGGGAAATGTGCTGCAAAGCGGACTCGGATACCATTATCGGCCATCTCAAAGCCCATGTCTAGTGAGTTGTCAGGTCCAGGCATCTTTTCTTCCAAGTGCCTCATATCCTAATTAGTAATGCTACATCCCTCACAACGGTGGAGGAAGCTTTCAGCGAAGAGGTCGACAAGCGAAGTGGAGGTGCTCAACCAGCAACTCGTGATAGGAATCAGCCTGCTAACGCTGCCCCCTCTTCACTTGCTGAGCTCGCCTTAGAGGATGAAGGCGATGACTACCCAGACCTCTCGGGAGCTCTCAAGACGCTCCTCACAGACCTTATCAGTAAGTTTTCTGTATATAACACAGCTGTGACTAATCCGATGTTACATTAAGAAGCGTGCGGTGTGGATGTGTTGAAGTTGCAGGGGAGCAATTTCCCCTGGAAGATGCTTCTACCATTCCTGGCGTCAAAGGGGCTTGTCATGGAAGGCTACCCCTACAACATCCTCATGCCCGGACAATGACACAATTTGGCTGCTCGCACCAAGGGCATCAACGACTTGTCGCTTCCTGATAAGCACAGATTGATCGCGTCCATCAAGGAGAAGCAGCTTACCATTAGGTTGGTCCAGGATGTCCGTGAACATTGTAAGTCGGTTTCCTTACTGGGTGCCACACGTGCTCAAATTTACTAGGGGCTATACAATGCAATTCCTCTCCCATCATCGTTGAGGAGGCTCCACCGGCCTCAGCTCCTGAAGCATATGGTCAGCGTATGTTTGTGAATGGTGCTACCGATCAAAAGGGACCCTCACACCTGGCCCCATCTGCTGCTGCTACCCAGGTGAAGTGGACCTCAAAGCACCAGGAATGTGTGTTAGAGATGACAACTCCGATCTCCTCCGGGCCCTCCTATCCAACTCCGAGGTTCCTTAACGAAGTTCCAGACAAACCCTACAACTCCTACATAGGAGTCACCAAAGTCCTATAGAAGCGGTCAGAGATGGATAGGAAGGCCAGACTTGTGTCCAATGGCATATCAGTATGCATTCCTTATGTCATTTCTTTACCCCATCTTTGCTTCGTTCTCATTCCATAACTTCATGCTGTTTCCCCTTCACCTTTACCATTTCCTTATGAAGATCACTTGTTTCGCTTTGGAGTTGATCGGACTTCGCGCTCGCATCTTCGCCTACCTTACATATATATTCCCTTTCACTTCTGGGCTCTTCTCAGTCGTTTCTGCTACTCCTTGGGCAGCGGCTGAGGTGAGCACCAGATTTGCTTTACCTTACTACTATTGCTAATTAGTGTAGTGGGCAATCACTGCCCTTTTACTTAGGTAAATATAGTCGTTCCTGCTACTCCTTGGGCAGCAGCTGAGTGGGCAATCACTGCCCTTTTACTTAGATTTTTAACAACATGTGACTCAGATAGCTACCTCTGAATCTTCAGAGGTAGAATTGCTCCAGAATCCTGTCGGAGTCAGGGAAATTCCACAACTCCCTCTGCTTGAAGCACGGAGATGGGATGTAGGGGCCAAATCCTCAACAGAGTCAGAGGCCGCACCGCAAGAAGTTCCACCTCGCAGGAATCACAAATGCCAAGCATCTGCAGAACCTAGCAGGCGGGCCAGCAAGAAGCGTGTGGCAGAAGATAACAGCACAGCCGTGGCTAGGGACATACGCTGAGGCAAAGTGAAGAGTGCACATCACGCGAGGAAGGTCATTAGCAAGGAGTTTGTGTCATCATTCAATGAAGGTGAGTTTACTCTTTCGGGTGAAAACGTATCTCAAAAGTTTATATGTCTATCAGAAGATGTGAATCACACGAATGTTGACCCTGATCCCGTGGAGATTGTATCTCTGTCAGATGGCGCTCAAGGTACGTTCAAAATAATTGATCATACTCCACCCCATGATCCCTACTCCATAGCTTCCGAGACAGTGGAGTCGTCCAGCGAAGCACCCAATGGTGAGTCAACTGACAAAGTGGTAATAAATACATTAAGAAATGACTAAATTTGTCCAAGCCTGTCTTCATCCATGGCCCTGAGTTGTGAAGAGGGGCCATCCTTCTGATCCTGAGGACCCCTTCCGTAGCACTGGTGTGTCTGTCAAGGGTGCAGACCACGTGGTTCTTGCCACCCTTCAGAAATCTGTCAAAGGGCCTTCTGATCCGATTGTCCCTCCTTCAACCCCTTCCCCAAAGCAGCTCCCCATGTCACGTCCTCTTCCCCCCGTTACGTCCCAGCTTGCAGATGTGGCACCAGTTCCTCCCTCTGCCGACACCATTCAACCACATCAACCCCCCATCGGGCCGTCCTCTGAGAACCCTCCTCCAGCCTCCTCACTTCTTCCCCTTCCTCCCATAGCTTTGACCTCGTCTTTGCCCCTTCTCCCAATGCTGTCTCCCCATTTTCTGACCACAATCCCCCATCCAATCTCTCACGACCCATATGCGATACAAGGACAACCAGGTCAGCCAGAACACATGTGGACAATTCCTCCTCACAATCGCACCTCTGGCTACTTCCCACCCAAGCCACCCCTCGCTTACAATCAACAGCAAGGATACCCAGGGGATGGCTGTCTGCCGATGGGGTTTGACCCATACTGCGTCAACTACTCCGACTTCAGAAGCATGGGAGGCTATCGTGATGGTGCAGGAAGAATTGGTATGTATTCGAGGGTACAACTTTGGACCAGGTTTCGGGATGCCTCATGATGGTTTGGCAGGTCCATATCGTGTACCTCAAAATCCTATGTATGGTGTTGTGTTCCAGCCACTGCCAACCACATCAAGCGAGGGTCAAAGCACTCTGCCGCACCTCCCTGCGCCCCCGAGAACCTCGTAGAATTTTGGGGTCGCATCGAAGCTGGCGGGGCAGATTCATCTTTGTAGATCTCGACAGTATTTTGTTAAGTTTAAAATCAATCTTGAAGAATAACTAATATATTTGAGTCACATCGAAGCATCGGTTCTCCAAAAGTTTGATCATGCAGGATGCATGCTCCTCTCTCCTGTCCACAAGGGGCAGTGTCTTGCATCTCACTGCTTCCTCAAAAGGATCCTGCGCCATTCATGGAGGACACGAGGCAACAGCGTCTCACATCTCATTTCCTCGAAAATTCACTCCTCAACACCATGCACACACATGAACACACCTCTCTCCTGTCCTGCGGAGGTCATGGAAAACACGAGATAGCGGTGTCTTGCACCTTACTTCCTTTGACAGACAGTCTCAGCATTGTTAAATCATGCTCATGGTGGAGGCCCAACTGCGTCACTCCCTGTTGGTCTATCCCGACTGTGTCTTTTTCCGCTATCGCCATGCCCTCCTCATGGCCTGCTAGAGCCTTGACTACTGAGCAGGGTTCGTCCTACTTTTAATTTGCTTACTTTTTTTTATCACTAACACATACTGTAGAATTAGTCATACACTTGAAGATGCAGTTGGTCTCGCTCAACAGGGTGGCCATGGACCTCATACAGCATTTCATGGACAACACCTCGACCCCTCCCTCAAGCCCGGCTACTGTGTTCCCATCTGACTTGCCAGCTTTGTCCAGCCATTCTGTTCTCACAGACCCCTTCGAACTCTCATTGGATTCACTGAACATTTCCGATGTGCACCCCGAGGCAGACCACTCAGCCACTGTTCCCGTGGCCACCGCACCTGTGGCCAAGATCCCCACAGTCAATCCTCTTGGACCAGTGAACACTGTCGTACCCGGTGGGCCTGGGCCTGACGGACATTACCAGGAACAGTTTGAAGGTTTCGTCTATGACATCCCTGCTCCCGATGACTTATCTGGCCGCCTTTATCTTGTCACCCGAGGCAATTGCGTTGGTATTTTTTCTGGGTGGTAAGGGTCCCTTTTCCGAATAGGATTTAAAAAACTAATGGGTATATACATCAGGAACCGTGTATCTCCACATGTCAACCATGTCAGGGGCGCGTGTTTCCGCAGTGTGGAAAGCTACAATGTTGCTTGCAAGCTGATGTTGGAGGCGATTAGGTTGAAGGAGGCACGCTGGCTTGCATAGTTGTGTCCTTGTGCCCTCTCTAAATATGTACAATGTATTATCAGAGATTGTGTCCTACAAAGAGCATTTATCAACACGCCAAACGAGGCCAGGGTGGGTGAATGTGAGGCATGCCGGGGCAGAAGTAGCAGTGGAGAGTTATTTTAAATTGACTTCTTTTTGTGCAAAAAATACACTGATCAGACAATCAGATGAGGAACCATCTGCAGATAAATTCCAGCTACTATGCAAGTGGCCCCAGATCCCGATCATTGACATGGTTGTCATCCGTCGAAGATGCTAATGCTCGAGAGCCCCATAAATATGCGCATTGCAGTCCACCACGGGAGCTAATCTCCTCCTTCTCCCCATGCTGAACCATTCAGGCGAAAACCTTGTTCATCTCTCTGTGCCACATGATGTGACACTCCACTCTGTGTCACTGACATGCACACACGATGGGCCCGTGGTATGTGTTTATGTTACCAGTATATACATGTGACTTATCTTGGTTTCCAGACTTTCACTATTCAGGTACAGTCAGGCAAGGAGGAACATACGAATAATCATGCCCTCACTGATCGCCTGGACTCAAATGACCCAATGAGCATGTACGAGACAGAGGCAGAACAGCAGGCTCGTTTGACCTACGCAGCATCACAGGCACTCATACAATCCTTCCCTACTCCATGTGTTACTATCCTTGACACATGTTTTCTAGGCGTCGTCCTCTCACACGAGGAACAAGGTTGAAATGAATGAGTCAGACAGATGAAGGGTGCTTTGTGACGGGTCATTGAAGGTGGAGCGCCCACCTGCAAAGCGACTGAGACAGCAAACTAGAAAATAAGTAATGGGTTTTATACATATTCAATGGTTCAAGTTGTCGAGGGCCTGATATATAATAACACAACCTCAAATAAAATGTCAAGTATGCATGAAGGCAAAAATAGAACAGTTGCAAGAAGAAAAAAGGTCCCCCAGCGCGCTCGAGTCTAGCAAGGGACGAGACAGGGGAGACAGCAGTACATTGTGGCCAATGGGCCATGGCCATCATATCGTTGTTGTTGTCATCATCGCATCGTGGTCCTGTCGTCATCGTTATGAGGCGAGGGCGAGAGCGAGGGTGTGATGGGCGAGATGAGGCGGGCAGCGGTGTGCTGTGGTCGTGGCCATCATGTTGTAACATGATCTTGAACAAACCGTCGAGTCTGCACATGACGAAGGAAAAAAATAGAGCACCTAGATATAAGAAAAGAAGGGTCTCCCAAATGTATTTGAGTCCCACATAGACGCCAGGGAGGGCAACGAAATAGATGTGCATACTAGTGCAAGAGGGGTGAGATGAGGAGGGCAGTGGTATGTTGTGGTTGTCATTGTCATCGCGTCGTAGTTCTGTCGTCGTTGTCATCATCATGTTGTAGTCCTGAGACAAGGGGGGCAAGTGGTGTGTTATGGTCGTGGCCATCATCACATCGTCATCCTGTCCAGCATTGTCATAATGAAGCGAGCAACTCAGCAAGGGTGCGACGATGGGCCGATGCAGTACGACAGCACAACTGGGAGTGAGACAAGGCAGGCGATGGGGGTGGTGGATGGCAGGCTATGTCATTGTTGCCATCATTACATGCGAGGGTGTAATGACACGGAGGCGTGCAAAGTTCAATAAGCCAGCAGGTGAGAGGGTAGATGAGAGCATCTGGAAGGACAAGAGAGCCTCATGAAGCTCGTCAGAGGATACAAGAAAGAGATTCGGACAGCAGGGGTGCCTACATAGAGCATAAGAAATCCTGCAGAGAGCCTCACAAGAGCATCCAATGTTCATTTTGTCCTATAGTACAGGATCCCTGAGGATGATAATCCTCTCAGGATATTTATAGTGTACATAGAAACCATCCTTACAGGACATAGGGGGCTCGGGAAAGTGGTGCCAAGGGTGCCACCGACCACCAGAAAATCATCATTACACTGGGCTTTATGGGAGGTGAAGATGCCAACCCAGCAAGGAGGTTTGCCGACCTCTACTTCAAAGAAAAAATCAGCACACAAGATTGGGAAGAGTTTGCACTCAACCTAGACAAACATTTCCGAGCTGCAATGGCCTGAAGAGAGGCCTATGAGAAGTTGATAACTCTCAGACAGGGAGGAGATTCAGTTGAGGACTTCTTCGTCAGAATGTCCCAACTCATGGTGGAAGCAGGATGCTGCCACAATAACAAATTCAACAAACAGCTGGTCCATGTCTGCCAGTAAGGAGTAAAAGACAAAATAGTAACCTTCGCCGAGCAAGAGTCCTTAGCACTCTGCCTCAGCAAGAACATTAAGAAATGGGAGAGGCACCTCCGCTGCACAGAGGCCGCCTTAGCCTCCCATAAACTCAAAAGATCCAGAGGGACACAAAAACCTCAATTCATGCCACACTGGTCTAGGCCAGCAAACAAGGAGACAATGGCTGAGGCCCCCAAGCCATCTGGCTTCAACACTGCCAACCTGGCACCACTCAAAGAGATTGGAACATTCAGTGGACAGGGAAAACCCATGGACATCAACAAAGCCAGGGCTGAAGGGCTCTGTTTCAAGTGTGGGAAGCCATGGCCATGCACCAATCACAAACCCAAACCTTGTCTGCCCCGAATAAGGTATATTGAATTCAAAGGGGCAAAGATATTCTACCAGAATGCAGAGGAGCTGGCAGAATGTATGAAGATGGTGGAAAAAAATGAGCAGGGTTTTGGAAAAGACGAGTAGATACAGGTCGCTCTACCTCATCTGAAGTAGTTACCATTCTGGATAATAAATTTGATGTTTTACCCATTGAAACGTGTGACAAGACCGAAACAAAACCTAAGTACACCATTCTGAAATGTGAGACACTGCTACGAATTAAACGTGGTGATAAGAAGATTTCTCTTCCCAAGTGAGGAACCCCTGGTGTGGCAGGGTATGATCTGTATGCAGCAGAAAAGTGTATCGTGCTGAAATGAGGACAGGCTCTCATAAACATGAAACTTTCTATGGCTGTTCCTGCGGGACATTATGGCAGAATTGCCCCCCATTCTGGTTTAGCCATGAAAGCTTCGATAACCACTGGAGCTGGTGTGATTGATTCTGATTACAGGGGGGAGGTAAAAGTCCTCCTTGTCAACAATTCCAATAAGGACTTCTCAGTGAAAGTCACAGATAAAATTGCACAATTGATACTTGAGAAAATTTCGAACCCTCCAGTTAAGGAAGTAGAAACCCTCAATGAAATAAAACAATGATCTCAAGGATTTGGTAGCATGGACACCAAACCAAAAAAGATCCAATCTCACTGAAGAGCCTGATGGGAAAACACAATCGACCCATGGTCCATACGATGGATAAAACAACAAGCCAAAAAAGATGTAGACATGGCCAAGAAACATCTGACATCGTTCGTCCACGAGTCACGACAAGTGGAAGTTAATACTCAGCTCATAACAGACCTAAGGGAGATGTCCATGGAAGATGCCACTTGGGTACTAAGAGACCTCCAAAAGAAGTCTAAATTCAAAAAGGCTTCCGAGAGGAGAAGACAATGAAACTCCCTCAAAGTACCTGTACAGATATCCACGGACAATGGACACAAATTTGAGGTGAAAGTACTCATTGACTCAGGCTGCACAGGCTCCTCTATTGACACTGAGTGTGTAAAAGCCAACACTCTTGACACACACCCACTCCCACGACCAATAAAAGTCTACAATGCTGATGAGTCCCATAATACAGGAGGTGAGATTAAAGAGTTCATCATAGTCAAGATGAAAATACTTGAACACTCCAAAAAGATCACACTGGCCATCACAAATCTCGGCCCCAACTCCATCTTCTTGGGGCACGACTGGCTAAAGACACATAATCCCTCAATCAACTGACCCACCAGCTGGATAGAGTTCTAGTGTGAAAATGACCACCTCCCTGGACTCATAGATGATGAGGAGGACGATGACAAAGAGTTTTGATTCTCACAAGGAGATCGACTCTTTAAAATTGATATGGAGGCCTACCGAAACATGTCCACTGAGATAGACACCAAGGAATTCACTCAGAAAAAGAAAAAGACCTTCGAGGAGGCAGCACCATCATACATTCATGACTTCACCAACATGTTTGCCAAAGAATCCTTTGATGAACTGCCCCCCTGAAGACCTTGGGACCATGCAATCGAACTCCTACCTGGAGATCACACCATTGATTGCAAAACCTACCCATTAGGTCCTGGGGAACAAACTGAGTTAGACACATTCCTGGAAGAAAATCTCAAATCCAGACGTATCCACCCCTCCAAGTCACCCTTCGCCTCTGCCTTCTTCTTCATCAAAAAGAAGGATGGAAGACTCCGCCCCATCCAAGATTACCAAAAACTAAACAGGGTTACCATCCGAAACCAATACCCCCTCCCATTGATCAATGAACTGGTGGACAAACTCAAATCTGCCAAATACTACACCAAATTTGACATGAGATGGGGGTACAACAATGTAAGAATGAAGGAAGGAGACAAATGGAAAGCCACGTTCTGAACCAATCGAGGCTTATTCGAACCACTCATAATGTTCTTCAGGCTCACCAATTCACTGGCAATATTTCAGACCATGAACTCCCTGTTCAAGGAACTTATAGACAGGGGGGTTGTAGTCATATACATAGACGACATCATGATCTTTACCAGTAACCTTGAAGAACACTAAAAAGTAGTAAGAGAAGTCCTCGAGATACTCCGACGAGAACACCTCTATTTATGACACGACAAATGTGATTTTGAGGTACAAGAGACAGAATTCCTCGGAATAATTGTGTTGCAGAACAAGGTAAAAATGGAACCAAAAAAGGTACAAGCCATACTCGATTGGCCAATACCCACCACCAGGAAGCAACTCCAAGGCTTCCTAGGGTTCCTCACTTTTATTGGAGATTCATAAAGGACTTCACCAAAAAAGCGAGACCTTTGAACACCCTTACCTCGGAAAAGAATGAGTTCAAGTGGACAGATGAGTGCCAACGAGCCATGGACCAGCTGAAAGAGACAATTTCCACAGCTCCTGCCCTCACCATGCCCACTGACACAGATCCCTTCTGAGTAGAAACTGATGGGTCAGGAATTGGAGTGGGCACAGTACTATCCTAATGCCAAAATGGCATCTGGCACCCCATATCATTCATCTCAAAATCCCTCAATGATGCCGAGAGGAACTACCACGCCACAGATCTGGAAATGCTCGCGGTCATTTATGCATTACAAGAGTGGCAACAATACCTCCTCAGTGCACTCCACCCATTCAAGGTCCTAACAGATCACAAAAACCTCAAATTTTACAAAAAACCCGTTGACCTCTCCCACCATCAAGCCAGATGGCAACAAATCATCCAGGAGTACGACTTCACCTTCATTCATCATCCTGGCAAAACAAACCCAGCAGATCCTCTGTCCTGGAGGCCAGACTTTGAAAAGGGGGTGGAACTTGACAACTCCCAATAAATACTCCTCCCTCCCAAATACTTCCCTAAATCTGAAGCCATGGGTGAGTCATCGCCAGCTGAGGAACAAATCCGAACCATCCAAACAGAAACCATCAAATCCAAGATTACCAGGAACTAACACAAGGCAGAGAAATTCACCAAAGAAGGTATCCAAAACAAGGAATCTCATTGGAAGAGGAAGGAAGGGATCATCTACTGGAAGGAACTACTCTACATCCCACAGGTGCCAGAACTAAGAGAAGAAATAATCGTCCAAAATCACAACCACCCCATGGCAGGACACCCAGGAGCAAAACGCACCCATGATCTCATCATGACCTGATATTACTGGCCCATGCTCAGAAAAGATGTAGAGCAATACATAAAAGAATGTGACCAATGCCAAAAGGCAAAGACAACCCACCAAGCTGGGAAAACCCCCCTCAACCCACACAAAATCCCCAATTACCTGTGGGAAATCATCTTGCTTGATATCATCGGCCCATTACCTGAATCAAAGGGGTATGACGCAATCCTCATTATCATAGATAGGTTTTCAAAAATGATAAGACTATTTCCAATCTCTTCATCTATCACCACCAAAGGAGTAGCTACCATATTTAGAGACCAGATATTTAAACTACACAGTACCTCCCGGAAAGTGATCTCCAATCATGGGTCACAATTTGTATCAAACTTTATGAAAGACTTATACATGTTGCTTAAAATCGAAGGAAACCCCTCCACAACCTATCATCCTCAAACCAACGGCCAAACGGAAAGGAAGAATTCTGAAGTGGAGTTATACCTGAGACTATATGTAAACCACAAGCAGAATGATTGGGTAGAATGACTAGCACTAGCCGAGTTCGCACACAACCAAAAGACTACCAGCACAACCAGTACCTCGCCATTCCTATTAAACTTCAGACACCAACCTACTATATCCAAAGATACCCACACACAAGTCTGAAATGAAGATGCCACACAATTCATGACCCAGATGAAAGAGTCACAAGAACAAGCCAAATCGGCGTTAGAAAAGGCTTCTGCCAAGATGAAAAAGTACTATGATTGGAAGACACGAGAAATTCAGGAATACAAAACTGGAGATCTCATGCTCATAGATGCAGCTCATATCTGAATGGATCGTCCCACCAAAAAGTTTGACAACAAGAAACACAGACCATTCAAAGTCCTAAAGAAAGTCAGACCTGCCACCTACAAACTCGCCCTACCAAAAACCTGGTGAACAATTCACCCGGTCTTCCACAAATCCTATCTCTGGCCATACGAAACTGGCACCTTCCCGTCACAAAAGAAACCACTCCCACCTGAACTGGTCATTGTCCAACAGAAACCAGAATACGAGGTGGAGGAAATAGTCAACTCTTGAAAGAAATATGGCAAGACAGACAGAATATCTCATACACTGGAAAGGTTACCCGAAAGAAGACAGAACTTGGGAACCTAAGGCACACGTCACCAATGCACCCAAAATGGTCGAGAAATTCCACCACCAAAATCTGTTAGCCGTACAGGTCATTTGTGACGATACTTGTGACCAAGATTGTTGTAACTCCCCCTTCACCCCTTTCTTCAAACAACAAAGTATACGCAACTTTGCTGATTCCATCAACCACCTTCCCCAACACCTTTTCGATTTCACCCCTCTTGTTGATCTGGAGTATCAACCTTGAAAAGGGGGTAATGTCAGAACCATCTGTTGAACGAGTGTAACTCATCCACTACCCTTTTACTGTAGTACGCACTTAGTTACCTTTTATGGTAATATTACGTAATCATGTACCTACAGTTTCACACTCAGACTACTGAGTTTGAATAAGTCTCTTGACTCGTAACCATCAGCTGAGACCGTCCCAGCCTTACTCAAGCCCCTCTATGTGAGTCCTATTAGCCATCCTCTGCAGCTACTAGGGTCCTGTTCAACACCATCTTCATCTTTCCTTCCTACATCTTATCTTATCATACCATGTGATCACCTCTTATCTCATCTTATCTGGAACCTTACAGAACATTCCATCTATGACATCATCACTTATATAATCATTCCATGACATTCTATGAAGTTCCATTGTCATCACATGTACAAACAAGTAGTCAGTATATAAGTAGGTAGTCACCTGTACCAGTTCCTTACACTTGGAATTCTCATTCTTTGGTCTTACGCTTCTCTCAAGTGTGAGCCTGATAGCAAGCAAGGGCAAGGGCATCACAACAGTGTTGTAGAACTGATATTTAGTTAGTTGCTGAGGACAGATTACATAATCAAAATGCAGACATTACAGAGTTACTTACTTCATCACACCTCAGTCCAGTACTTTTACTGAAGACTGAGGTGAGACATTTGAGACTAGCTACACATTCATTTAACTCACTAATTCTTCTTGGAATAACTTGTCCACTCATTAGCCAACACCTAACCTCAGAACAAAAAACAGTGTATCCACCACCCTGGTAACAATGATGTGGGCAAGGGTACACAATGGCACACCCACCACCACCACCTCAATGATACAAACAAGGACAAGGGCACCACAATAGTGTGTCCACCACACAAGCAATGACATGGCAAGGGCATGCAGTGGTGCACTCACCAAAACAACAACAACAATGAGGGTGGGGAAACACAACAGTGCATCCACTACCACAACAACAGGCAAAGGCACCACAATGGTGCATCCACCACATCTGGGATGACAACATGGGCAAGAGTACACAATAGCACATCCACCACCATAATGACAACAACTGGGCAGGGGCACTGCAATGGTGCATCCATCACACTGGCAACAACAATGTAGGTAAGGGTATGCAACAGCACACCCACCACCACAACAACAATGACTGGGCAGGGGCACTGCAATGGTGCATCCATCATACCAGCAACAATGATGTGGGTGAGAGTACACAACAGCACACCCACCACCACCATAATGATGTTGTGGGCGAGGATACCACAATGGTATGTCCACCACACCAGCAATGACAATGTGGGTGAGGGTACACAACAGTGCACCCACCACCATCATGATGATGACATGGGTAGGGGCATTGTGATAGCACATCCACCACACTGACAATGACAATGTGGGCAGGGGTATGTGATGGCACACCCACCATCACAATGATAATGTTGTTGTTGTGAACAGCTTGTTGCATTCACCAAAACCAAACCCTAACCATTGGCTAGACCAAACCATAACCCTAGAGAGAGGAAGTTGATGATGGAGCTACCTGGCAGAAGGAAAGAATGCCTGTATCGGGGGCTAGCTAGAGCAGGAACCACCAGAGCTTCTTGAGGATGAGGAATGAGTCCCTTAGCACACAGAGGAGAGCTGAACTGACAAGTGGCTAAAGCTGGGGTTCCTGGCTTTAGGCCACTGGCCTTATATATTGCTTGGGTCCGAGCATGGACCAAGCTGTACACTACTATACATGGTAACGAACATAATATGGTAAGCATAAATGAAGGAATGGAAGGACAGAGATTAAAGAGGTCAGGCTGTGAGGAGGCAAGCCCTGAGATCTAGATTGTAGTCCTAGGAGATAGGATTGGAGATTTGAGGATCAGGATTGAGATCCAATATATACTGATGGATACAAGGGGAGATTATATTGGATCAGGAGATCTAGGAGGTGGCAGGATTGCTGTGGAAATCCGATGGAGATGAGGGTCTAGGGTAGTCTAGGGTTTGCCATGTGGCAACCTTGAGGCTATGATGTCATCGATGACATCAGGGTCTGGACTCATATGTGACTGGTCATGTGATCAGCCTCATAGAGGTCACATGACTTAAGAAGCATGAGAATGGAAGGAATGTGGGTAAAGAGAGTGTAGGAAATAGTTAGGTGCAAGGGGATTTGTAACAGTTGTAGGCAAGGACACTATAATGGTACATGCACTGGCCCACCCACCACCACCTCACCATATGGGCATCACAATGCATCTACCACACCAATGATAACAAGAGTACACAATGGCACACCTATCATTGCAACAATGACACAGGCACCATAATGGTGCACTCACCACCACACCATTATCAGGAACTCAAAAGACACCCGAGAAGATCAAGTGTAGAAGTGAGAAGAAACAATGAATATCAAGTGTAAGGAATAAATACAGTGTATTGATGGGTTTATATACATAGGTAGGTGGTTTAGGGCAAGTGTGGGTAAGATGAGTCATATGCTGACTGATGCTCACTAATCGATGACATCACGATGAGTCATGGTCTTGGCAGTGACATAGGGTCTGGACCTATGATGTCATGGAACATTCTGGAAGGATCGTGAACATGTCGATAAGATAGTGAATGGAACAGATAAGGGAAAATAAAAGCGAAAATCTGTCATCACCCCCTTTTCAAGGGTTGTTATCCCAACCAACCAAAGTACCTTCAATAATGGGTTCGTCACCTGGCTGAGGGATTTCGAAGAGGTCTGAGGGTAGTCAGGTGAGGGTGGTTGCATACTCACGGAACCCAGTGTTGTGGAAGACTGCAGTGATGGACAAGGAGCAGAGGGTACAGTTGCAGGGGTTGAACACGAGGAATTGAACAGATCTGACAGCCTCCAGATTAGCCTTGTGAAACTTCTCGATGGCAGTGTGGGCATTAGCTAAATTGAAGACCGGTTCCCAAGTTCATTCCTTGGGGGGGTATCCTTTTCAATGGACAAGGTATTTGGTCCTGCCTCTTTGAGTACACGAGTCTAGGACTTTTTCTACTTCATACTCCTCTTCCTGCATGACAACTAGTGGTGGGGGGCAAGAGGGTTCTTCAGTTTGCCCTGGTGTGGAGGAGGATACATAGGGCCACAGCTGAGACTCATGGAAAACTGGGTATATACCACGCCAGGTCTTGTCCAAGGCCAACTTGTATGCTGCAGACCCAACTTTCTCGATAACCTTGAAGGGACTGTATTGTTTATCAGATAACTTCCTCGACAGGCGATCGGTTTTAATGTTCTTCCCTTCAAGTAGCATGAGATCTCCTTTCCGATACTCTGGGGTTTTGCAAGTGGAATGGTCGTGGTACTTTTTCATCTCCATAGCAGCCAGGTCCAGAGCAGTTTGGGCCTGGTCATGGGTTTCCTTCATCCTCTCTGCAAACACATGGGCAGATTCATTCTTCACCTCTTGGTGTATATCCATTCGGATCAATGGTTGTTACCCATAGTTGAGCAGGAAGGGGGAGGTTCCGGTCAAACTGGAGGTTTTGGAATTATGGGCAAACTCCGCTAGGGGTAGCCATTCTGTCCAGTCGGTCTGCCAATGATTTACACATAGGTGAAGGTATAGTTCTACTTCAGAGTTGAGCCTTTCCGTTTGGCCATCCATCTGGGGGTGGTAAGCCATGGACAGGTTCCCTTTGATGCGGAGAAGGGTGTAGAGATCTTTCATGAAGTGGGACACGAACTGGGGTCCTCGGTCAGATATCACCTTATGAGGTGTTCCATGAAGTTTGAATATGTGGTCTTTGAAGAGGGTGGCCATGCCTTGAGCTGTTACAGAACTCAAGGTAGGGAATAGATGCATCATCTTGGAAAGATGATCTACTATGACGAGTATGGTGTCCTTGCCATTGGAGGGAGGAAGAGGGCTGATGATGTCGACCAAGATGACTTCCCATGGTGTGGATGGGGTTTCATTAGGGTGTAGGGGGGTTTGTTTCCCCTGAGTTCACATCTTCGCCTTCTGACAGCAGTCGCAGGTGAGGATGTAGGCGACGATCTCTTGATGCATAGAGGGCCAATAATATTTGGTCATGATGAGGTCCCTTGTGCGTCATGTACCAGGGTGACCAGCAAGCGGGTGGTCATGATTCTCCTTTAGGATTCGGAGTTGTAACTCCCAGTCGTTGGAGACATATAGGAGTTCTTTCCAGTATAGCAGTCCCTCTCTTTCCTTCCAGGGAGAATCTTGTTTCTTCAACCCTTCTGTGACAAACTTCTCTTGTTTATATTGAAGTTTGGTGATGAGAGTTTCAATTGGAAGGGGTGGGTTTGTAGTACACACACTGATGATACAGGGCAAGATAAAGAGGGCATGGTTTTGGGATGGCGGAATTGAAAAGAGGTGATCAGGGAGTAATATCTGTTGTTTATTGTCACCTTTTACCCCCTTTTCAAAGTCTGGCCTCCAGGACAGTGGATCCACAGGATTGGTCTTGCCAGGGCGGTGGGTGAAGTGGTAATCATACTCTTGGAGAGTCAATTGCCACCGGGCTTGGTGGCAAGATAGGTCCTGGGGGTGACAGAAGAATGTGAGGTTATTATGATCCATCAAAATTTTGAAGGGGTGGGCAGCTCCCAGGAGGTATTGATGCCATTCTTGGAGTGTGTTACGATTTGTACCCGTATCTTGTTTCTTTTCCTTTACCGTCGGACTTATCTCTCCTCACTTAGCTCTCGTCATGCTAAGCTTATATTCCCTTAGTCACATGTTCTTTTGTTCTTCCTCCTTCCATGGAGTTCATTGCTTACTAACTAAGCGACTTCTGCCATTGACTCGCTGACTCAACGATCAGTCAGCCACTTTGTTCTTTCATGTTCTTTCTGATTCTATACAATTACTCAGTGTTTTGTCGTTCTTGTATATAAACCCCAAGTAGATTTCCTGTGCCCTAGCTTAGACCTACTTGGCATATACATCCTAACCTTCCTCTTTGTGTGTCTTCGCTCTACACCTGAGTGAGCGCTTTAGCTCTCCTCTGCGTCTCATCCTGATTACAAGGGATTGTCCTCGGTCCACCCACCTCACTGGGAAGTCCATCGTCTGGCCCACACCAGGACAAACCATTGATCTTGCTACTAGCAAGATACCCCCTTGTCTTCGTGTCTTAGGACCCTCGCCAAGTTTGCGCTAGACCCTTTGGGATCAAGCGTAACAATTGGTCTGTACTTTGTTGATGTCTTGGGTGGACAATGAAAGGACTACATTGCCAATCTTCCAGTAAAACTGGCTCTTTAGGGTAAGGTATGTATCTGCAGTGGTGATCTCCTTCATACTAGCTAGGCTTTGAACAGGATATGATCAGTGGATTACCAGGATAATTCCTATGTCTGGGTGAGTGCAAGCTATCTCTCTTTGATCACAATAAACTCAGAGACCAAATCAGTTTGAGGTGACATTTGCTCAGGATGCTAATAGGCTCATGACTGTAGTTCAGTATGGAAGGTCCTAGATTTTCAAACAGATGACCAAAACATCTGGCAAAAGTTGAAAGCTACACACCACCTTCTTGCACTGATAACCCCATGCAAGACAGATGGAAAAGACACATTTCAAGAGCTCATAGAGTACAAGGAGATGAGGGAGCTGGTCAGCACTAATGTATAAAACATCAAAGCTGTGGTGAGCTGCATGAGGTTGAGAGGTACTAAGTAGATTATACTCAACTGGAGCATGGATTCTGCACATAGAATCCTGCAGGCAATGGAAAATGAGATCTATGAAGACAGTGATGAAGAGGGTGGCAGTAGAGTAGGATGTCCAATATAGTAAATAGCTCTGATCCCTCAGCTGTGATTTTCCATGTAATAACCCATTACTTTGATTGGATTGAGAACTGACATCCAATAGATGTTCAGTTGCATTTTGGTGGACTCTCTAATTAGTTTCACATGTGTTCAGAGTCACTCAACACACATCCAAATGTGACTGGATGAGTAGGCTAGATAACCACATATAGCAGTGGCACACAAAAAAAAATCATTGGATTAATCAACTGAAAAATTCATTCAGTGAGTGACTGAAATTAATGGGCTGCTTTTTCAGTGGAGAAATCTAATGAATTCTGGGATTCACTGGATTTTCTGGTGAAACTAAGTGGTTCCAGTATCCACAGTGTTATGTAACCTGATGCATATAGGTAAATGCTAGATCCACTTCAACCTCTCTCCAGGCAAAAAGGGTAGTGTTGGTACTGATGTTATTACTACAGATGTTGAGATGATCAAGCTTATTGCACCACCACATGGTGCAAGTTGTTGTCGCATGCCCCCTCTCGCTGTACATTCCATGTTCCATCGGCATGTGTAGCAACAACGGTAAATGTCTTATGTAATCACATTTGGACTCTTATTTCAGATAGTAGCTCCTTAGCACCTCAGTCTTCTTCGTCAGAAGCCTGAGGTGAGTTACTTTAGCACCCAACTAATAACCTTATGTATCTAACTCCTACATAGTTCCTTCCCCTTAGGTTAGTTGACAATGTTAGTCTTCTTCGTCAGAAGCCTGAGTTCCTTCCCCTTAGTCTTGCGACAAAAGGTTATGAGCCCCGATCAGCTCTAAAAACCCTCGACACAGATAATCCTGAAGTCCCTAGCCAAGACGACCACTCCTTCCTTCCTGAAATATGCCCAGTACTCCCTCTGCCTCTGCAAGCCCTACAACCGGGACAAGTAATGTCCTGGTCACTGCTTCCAGCTCGTCTTCAACAAGAACCACTGCTGCCTCAAGCCGCCTCTATGACATCACCCCCCTCGCAGATGATGGCTCGAACTACCAGATGTGGAAGTTCCGAATCCAAAAGGTCCTAGACATACGAGGGCTATGGGAAGTGGTTGGCGGCCCCGACACATCTTGCCCAGACATGGCAATGCACCCAGATGATTACCTGGAATAGAACCAGAGGGACAGGGAAGCGTCTGCCCAAATTACCCTAACGCTCAAAGATGAACCCCTCAGTGGTGTCCTGTTTGTGAAGTCAGCAGCTGAGACCTGGAGGAAGTTGAGCGAGCGATATGAGGGCAAGGGGAAGCAAACCATAGCCTACCTCATTGGAGAGTTATTCCGTGGTACCCTCGTCGATGACAGCCCACTGGAACCTCAACTGAACGCCATGCGTCAAAAGGCCTCCATCTTGAGTTCACTCGGTCAACCACTCGACGACTCACTCATTGCCATTGCTATGGTAATTTCCCTTCCCCAGTCCTACTCGACACTTCGCACCATCCTCATGTCGACAAATGACAAACTAACGGCTGAGACTGTGATCTCACAAGTCCTCATTGAGGAGCAGACCCGAAAAACGTCGCAGCCACACACCACCCTAGCAGCGAAGAAGGGTGGCAGTGGCAATTCAAAGGGCAAGGGAAGAGGAAAAGGAAAGGCAAGGGAAAGGGGAAAACTCACTTGCTACGGCTGCAAGGAGGAGGGACACACCAAGGACAAGTGCCCTCACAAGAAAGCCAACGAGACGAAATCTTCGA